>CP124707.1:42527500-42700000 GCA_031232105.1 Capsicum rhomboideum
ATCTGTACATCTAACCGTAAACTAGTTGAAATTGCTAACCTTCAAATAATAGTAACATCAAAAATGAAAATCACAATAAATTTAAGTTTAAATCATGACTGAAATTTATCATAACAAAAAATCCAGTCAAAAAGATAAGTCTAAAACAGCAATAATGCCATAATATTGGGGGAAATCTTAGTAGCTCTATTGACTAACTATCTAAATTTTCACTTTATTAGTGAAATTTCGACTTTCCATCTTGTAATTCTCCTACCCCCAATTCTCTGTTTCAAAAGCCATCAAATTAGCAACAAAGAAAACAAAATTTGAACATTATTAACACGTTTAAAAAATATTTCTTTTGCTCTTTCTTCTCGCCTTGTCTAAATTTATTCATGTTCTTTTTTCTCTTCAAAATCCAGTAACCTTACTGATATAGTAAATTCAATTGGAAATTCGTATTCACGAAATAACAGTAAAAGTGAAAGGAAAAAACGTAGTAAAACCACACATTCTCTATTAAGATTGAAAAAAGAAAATCAAACTGAGAGAGCAGTTAGAAGAACGGATCTTTACACAAATACCTGGGCAGAGATTGTTTTTTTTAAGCCAGTATACATAAATTACACAATCATGCACATATTATACATATATCATACATCCGCCAGTTATTTTTAGTTTAATCAATGGGCGGACGGCTATTTAGGTTGATTCTTCCTAGAAAGAACCATGTAACTGAATACACCACTTAAAATAACATCAAACGAAAAAATTTAACAACTTTGTATAACATGCAATATACATATATTTCGTTTCCTTGGATGCACAATTGTTTTCGAGCATAGCAGGAGCTTTAGTGCACAAGGTTGCCTTAACTAGAGAGACCAAGTCCCTTGCGCGTCCTTCCAACAAATAGATCCCCAGATTTTATCATGCCTGGAACGCGTCCAGCGATTGACAAACAAGGAAATTGAGCCACTGCATCTTTTCTCCCTAGAGAAACTATAGCCAATGCCTTGGTTGCTGGCTTATATACAGCCAACTTGTGATCATCTTCTACTCCGTTTATTAAAGACGTGATGTTCTTGGCTGCTATCTTTGCGTGTTCTTGAGCCAAATATCCCTGTTTAAGTTCCTGCATTTCACCATCGCAAAGTAAGGATGTCTTGCACATTAAAATGCTTCTTATGACGCAAGAACAACGACGATCCATTGGAGCTTATATTGGTAAGAGTATAGTTATATAGTTATCCATTTACATATTCACACATATTAACAAGGTTAGTTACTTGCATGGACTTTCCTAGACAAGGGAAGGGAAGGAAAAGTAACAATGAACAAATAGCTCCACCTACATTAGCAACCAATTAAAGTATATATACATAAACAGATACTCAAACTTGTTCTCAACTGGCAAGCGAGCACTCCAACTTTGAGAGTGCACTCCAACTTTGAGAGTGCACATTTAGACACCTCAACTTGTCTTCACTGTGTTAATTGAGGACTCCAACTTTCAAAATGATCATCTAGACACCTCCAAAATTTATGAATCACGACAGCGTCGGATGTCCACAAGACAGTGGGGACCAGTTGAACTGCTTAGTTGCCAGTTGAGACCAAGTTGAGATGTCTAGATGTACTCTCTCAAATTTGGGAGTGCTGGAGTACTTGTCAGATGAGGCCAAGTTTGATTGTTTGTTGTATTATGCCTTTATATTGATATGCAATGGAGATGGCAACACTATTGTCATGTTTCCTGAAGTTGCTATTCAAGTGCTTGACTAGCATTAGCAGATCAGAAATAGATTTGAGACCCATGCTTGAATATGAAAACGAGGAACAAGGAAGAAAAGATGCATAGACAGCGGTTCTTGAGAAACGCTCTATGGATTGTACATTTTCATAGTTATCGTGGGAGAGGGAGGCCAACATATAGGGATGACAACAAGTGTGAGGAGTGAGAACCTGTAAGAGACTAAAAAAAGGTATGGTTGACTTACCGGAACATCAGTTATGTCCCCAATAGCAAAGATATTGTTGCGACCCTTGATCCTCAAATTTGAATCAACCATTACCCTTCCACGACTGTCCAAACTATCCTTCAAGATAGTTTCTTTTAGCCATGCTGAACCTAATGGTGTACCGATGCAAAGAAAATGGCAATCAGCAACTACAGTTTCTCCACCAGATGTTCGATAAACTCCATCTGTTGGAGAGTTTACATCGACGGATTGCCCCAATATGACTTCAACTTTCTTTGAAGTAAGCCAATTCAGTGCCTTTTTGCTGGCGCTTTCACCAATAAATTCCAACAATCTTGATCCCCTGTGCACCAGGGTCAGCTTCTTAGCAGGAAAATCCGCAGCAATTTCACCAGCCAGCTCCACACCTGTTGGTCCTCCTCCGACTATTAATATGGAGTTAGCAGCCTTTATCTTTTCATACTCTGTAAACCAAGGAGCAAGAATTAAGCACAAGCTATGCACACCCTGATTAAGTACAATTTAAGCTTGGTTTAATGAATGATGGTAAGTTTGATTTGTATTACTACTCTTTCATGATAAATCACTCATACCTAGGTAAGTCATCCTCCCCTCAGACGAAATAGATTTCAGAGGTAATAACTTATTGATGTCGTGATTTAAGTCCCAGTATAACTTGGTGTACCAAATGTAAAGAGCCTACATCAACCTATGGTTTTCAACAAATAACATCCAGTAATCTGTGCTACTAACAAAATCGGAGCTAGGAATTTCTTTTAGCTTCTAGGCTCCTAAACAGAAAAAAGTAGAAGATAAATCTGATTCTCTTCTCTTTTTTCCTTTCTTTTCCATATACCTAAACCCCCTTCTCAAAGTTTTCTATTATTATATGGTTTTTGAAGTGACGGAAATTATGAAGACAAAATGCACAACTGTGATACAGGAAAATGTCGATCTAAAACAAGGTAATTGTGCATGTTCAAAAATATGATATTGTAAAGTAAGACAAGCTGTTTGTAAAGTGACGGCAATATATCACTGAGTTTGAGTATTCAATTACCTATTAGAAAACCAATGAATTTCGTAAGATTAGTGTCTTAAGATATAAGTAAAACTAGTTACACATAAACTTTTGAGTTCTATGAAAAGCTGAACAACAAAGTAATCACATTGAATGAGATTGAACTAATACCTGCTTGGTATTGACTGACCTTCTCAGTTTTCGTCCAAGCACCGCTTTGTGTATGACCAGTGGCAACAACCAGATAGTCATACGCAATTCTGCTGCCTTGTTTGGTCAATACATCAGTGTCTGTGATGTCAACTGCAGCTGATGAAATGATTTTCGCACGAGGAAGGTATTCAGAGTGGGAAACAACAGATCTTTTGGCAAATTCAGGTTCAACCATAGACCTTAAGCTTGCCCATGTTATCTCAAAATACTCCTTCCTGTTCCATTTCAGCCATTCAATTAATAAACACACAATAAACTAACAACAACAACAATATACCCAGTCTAATCCCACAAGTGGGGTATGGGAAGGCTAGACTGTACGCAGACCTTACCCCTACCATCGGAGACAGAGAGGCCGTTTCCATTAGACCCTCGATCAAGGAAAAGCATATCAAAGCAGATAGAAAAAGAAATAATTGGAAGTGAAAAGAAATCATGGCAAAGCACTTTGAAAACAGCTCAGTAACTCAACAAAGAGTGTGATAATCAAAGTACAAGAGACAATAGACAGGAATAGAAATCGAAGGACAAGAAACATCAACATCACCAACATACCCAGTGTAGTCCCACAAAGTGGGTCTAGGGAGGGTAGAGCGTAAGCAGACCTTACCTCTACCTCTGAGGTACAGAGGTTGTTTCTGATAGACCCTCGGCTCAAGAAAAACAGTCCCAAAGGATAATAAACTACGGAAAAAATACTACGACTACTGGTATGGATGGATAAGAGAGACAACACTCTACTCCCTACTCCTTCTACCGTAATTTCTTTCGTCCACAACCTGCTATCTAAGGTCATGTCCTCGCTAAGATGCAAATACGTCATATCATAAATACACAATAAACTAATAACAGACAAAAATTCAAATTGAAGTAATCAACCCCTAAATTACTAACAAAGCTAACACCTAATCAAATTCACACTAATTTACAAGCAATTCAAAAATGAAAGGCAAAAAATTGATTTTTAAAAAAATACTTACTCATCAATGAGGGAAACATTGACCTCATTTTGAAGAGTTTTGGAAACAACAGAACCAGCAACTCCACCACCAATCACTACCACATTTTTCTTTTCACCCCCTAAACTCATATTAAAATTCCAGATAAAAATCACAACTTTATGAAAAAAAAATATTCAAGAATTAGCTGACCCAATTTCCCTTATTACAAAACAAAGCTATAACCAAAGTTTAATAATGTAAAACTTGCAATTTAATTTTGTTGGGAAAATAGAACATCAAATACCCTCTTATATACAAGAAAAAATGTGTATGCCCCAATTATAAAAACTAATGGAATGTTCTAGGAGGTCAAGAGATGAACCAAAAGTCCAAGACTTTGTGCTGTAGAACAATGAAATCAAGAGGAAGATTCTTGGATTTCTTATTAGTATTTTGGAAAAGAATTAATGCTGTGCAGATTATGTTTAGTTTATGTTTTTGTTTTTAAAATGATAGATTGGAAAGGAAGAAGAAAAGGAGAAATTGTCTTCTGAATCACTTTTCCATTTTATATTATTAAACCAGATAAAGTATTTTCTCTGTTCCTAAATATGTATTTACTAAAAATAGATACTCTTTCAAATACTCCCTCCATTTAAAAAAGAATTATTAATTTTTTCTTTTTAATTCATTTAAAAAAAAAAATTATCCTTTTTTTTTTTGGAAACACTTTAATTTTAATTTTTCAAGTGGTATGTTTAAGACCACAAGATTAAAAGGTATTTTGATAATTTGACATAACTTTAATTTAAGACCATAAGATTCAAAAATCTTCTTTATTTTCTTAAAATTCATGTCAAGTCAAAATAGGTTATTCTTTTTTAAATAAAAGGTATAAATATAATGCTTATCATTTTAGGAAATCAATACATAGTTAGTTGTTTGTTTACATCTAAATCAATACATAGTTAGTTGTTTGTTTACATTTTCACCTTTGGTCATTAAATATGAAGAGATATTAATATATTGCAAAAAAAAAAACTATTGAATAAAAATGAGTAATAAATAAGGTTCATTTAATCAAATTACCTTCTAGTTACTCCCTCCGTTCCATTTTAGTTGGGCATATTTTATTTTATATGATGATTAAGAAATAATGGAGTAACTGTTTTTATTATTTTACCCTTTACCCATATTAATGATATTCATTGGGCATAGAAATAAATATTGAAATTGTAATTAATTGTAGGGGTAAATTGGGAAAAAATAATTAATTCTATCTTAATTTAGTAAGTGATCAACTAATATGAGACATTTATTTTTAGTAAGATAACCAACTAAAATAAAACGGAGGGAGTAATGTTTTTCCTTAAAAGTGTGCAACTTTAAAAAGTCACAATTATTTAGGAATCTATATATAATAATAAAGCAAAATGTAGACAAGGTGATGTGGCACCTCTCATAAGCTAGGATTCTTATTTATCTTTTTTCTCAAATTTTTGGGCTTTTTCTTATTTTTTAATTTATGAAATATGTAAAAAATTTCAAAAATTATCTCATTTATTAAAAGATGAAACTCTTCCTTTAAGTGAATTTATGTGAATTAAACATGGCAGCCCATTTATATCCCTAATGTTACTTTGTTTTCCAATGCCTATTGACATTCCAGAATGTTTTCATATAAATTTGACAATAATTGGATTAGAATTTTTAGTTTTTACTATACTTTCAGAATTATAAATCTTCCACGAAGAATCTCACAAGCAATTCTCAAGGTAAGCAAATATATTCTCTTCTTATGTTTTTGGTTTAAATTTTGTAAGAAAAGCTTATTACAATCATAGAATCTTAATATAGATTTCTTTCTCTATTATAATCAAATAATTTATAATTTGATGGCCTAACTCAAAGGAGAAAAAGAGGTTTTGCTAGAAGATTTCAGAGGTGGGGTTATTAAACAAGTGATTTGATATTTCTAAATATATAAAATATAGGAGTATAGTAGGGTGAAATTGTAGAAATGGAATAAAATAATTAATTGATTTAAGTTTATTAAATTGATAATAGTATTTTTTTTCTCAAGACTAAATTTGAGATGAGAATTGTTGACAAAAATAATTTTTCATTTTGGAATATACAAGTTTGATCATAAAAGTTAGCTCTCCTCTCTCTCGAGCAATTCTCAAGGTAAGTAAATATACTTTTTGATGCTTTTTTTAAGTTTGTAAAAAAAAAAACTTATTTACTCAAAAAATCTTGAATACATAGTTCTATCTCTTTTTAATATTGTGATCAAATATTTTAATAATCTAACTCAAAGGGAGGGGGAGAGAGGTTTTGCTAGAAGATTTTGAAGATAGAATTATTGAATAAGCAATTTACATTTTGATGATTTTTTATGAATATTAGGAGTATAATAGGATGAAATTAAGGAAATTGAAGAAAATATTAATTGATGTAAGTTTATTAACTTGATAATAGCTTCTTCTTTGTTTTTCAAAATTAGATTTTGGTTGAGATCATGAGAATCTTAGATAGAAATATGTTTCATTTTTCATTTAAAATATATTAAGTTTTGATCATAAATATGGAATACCAAAAGCTACTAACTTATTAGGAATATTTCTTTAGTTTTCTTCTCAATTCTACCATAAAAAGATACTACATAACAACGTAAAAAATTTATTTAAAAAACTTTATAGCTTGTGTCTTATGTGTGTGAGCACAATTAAAAAAAAAAAACGCATTGTTAATAATTTATAATCAAGAAAGACAATGATCAATTGGTGTGTGGGAGATGCATGAAAACTTTGCAACCACAAAAAGTACGGATTTGTGATACTTCAAACTTCTTTTTCTTTCTAATATTGTGGGAATGGATGTCGAGTGGCAATAAAAAGTCAAAGATTGTGTATTGACTTCATACTTTTTCTTCTATTTTAAATGATTAAGATCATAAGAGTGATGTTGCATTATTTATCTTTTTTCATATTCTCTTTATGTTTTCTTTTTATTTTTGTTTTGTATTTTATATGAATGTTTGGTTTTCGTAAGTTTATAATTTCTTTTTGTTCAAAATAATAATTTACGACTTTGTCGACATAATTATCTTCTTTCTTCTTTTTTGTCCTTTTACTTCCTTAAAATCACTATACACGTTTGATCATAAAGCTAGCTAGGAACAAAAGTGATGTGATACATCTCTTTGGTCAAAAATATAATTATCTTTTTTCTTCTTTTGGGGGCTGTTTTTTTTAAAAAAAAATAATTAAAAATTAAAAATTCCTCATTAATGTGCTATATTAAAAAAAAAAAAAAAAAAAACTTTCATCCTTTAACTCTCTTAATTATATTTAATATGCAATGTTAAGAAACTTAAAAGCCATTTCTTTAATTTTCTTAATGTATAACTTATTGTCTTTATTTTAATTTACCCCCACAACCTTTTATTATCATAGCCCCTAAAATAATTAATAGTTATATTCATGACATTATTTGGTATTTCATATTATAGTCCTATAAATAGAGACGTAGTAAGACTTTGTAGAAATGATCAAATTAGCTTTTTAAGTTGTTATGTTTTTGGTACAAATTATTCATACTTTAGTTTGATTTGAAAAATAAGATGGAGAGTATTATATTTAATGGTGATCGGCTTGTAGGAGGATGTCGACAAGATCTCAGAAGATTGTGCATTGATTTCATATTTTTTACTTCTATTTTTTAGTGATTAAGGTTGTACGAATGATGCTGCATTAT
Source organism: Capsicum rhomboideum (assembly GCA_031232105.1). Taxonomy (NCBI): domain Eukaryota; kingdom Viridiplantae; phylum Streptophyta; class Magnoliopsida; order Solanales; family Solanaceae; genus Capsicum; species Capsicum rhomboideum. Next base: position 42,535,399 of record CP124707.1, read on the forward strand.
TTTTCTTTTTGTATGTTCTCTCTATCATTTACATAATTTTTTTATTATCGTAAGTTTATGATTTCTTTTGGTACGAAGTAGTAACTTATGACTTTGTTGGAAGTCTGCTAACTACTAACCAGGCATTTTCCTCTATGAAACTAATTATGTATCTGATTGTGCATTTATATATTGCAAGTACCTCTTTTATCTATATTATATTTACTAAAATTATTGATATCTTATCATCTTTTATAATCGCGCGAAGCGCGGACAAGTTCACTAGTGGAGGAATTAATGGTTATTGCTTATTTGTTTCTCTCCTCTTTCCTCTTATTGCTTATTTGTCTTTGACATATAGGGTGTGTTTGGTAGGATAAAAATATTTTTTAGATTTTTTTTTTTTTTTTCATATTTAGTTGGATAAAATTTTTAGAAAATATTTTCTCTAAGTTTCTTAAAAATGAGAAAAATGACTTTCTCAAGGGAAATAAGAAAAACAAATACTATAAGTAATATTCTATCGAGTAAAACGCCTCATCCCAATACAAAATTGAACAACTATTTTGTCCTTCACTGGGTATGTTGTTGTTGTTGTTGTATTTATACGCAAAAAATATAAATGTACATTCCACTAAGAAATAAAAAGAATCTCATTAAAATAATTTTTTTTTAAGAAATCATATAATTAGAAGGAGGAGAGACGTGATATCCATTTACATGACCATATAAATATAAAACGTGATGGCTAGCTTTAATAATAACAGTGTCATTTTTAAAAGTTATATTATTCTATCAATAAATTAATCGAACTTAATCTTGTGTCAATTATTGTGGGATTTTGGAACAGTAAATATGAAAACAAATTTGTCATTCTTCTTCTTCTTTCACTCTGCCTTTAGTTTTTTTGAACTTCCTAAACTGGACTTTTATTTTTTATTTTTTTTGTATTATTTGCCTTTTATTTGAGAAAAGTTTATTTATTTCAACGATACAGATGTTTCAAGCTCATGCATGTCAAGAAAATGCTTTGATGAATTGATTGAGTAATATTCTCTATAATAAAATTCGACAAATTTTGTTGAAAACTAGCAAACGAAAATTAAACAAAATAGACGCTGGGTTAAAATATGTTACACCTCTTCTCCAAATACTATTCTTTTACATAAATAGCAATAAGATACAGCGAGTCCAGGGGCGGATCTAGAGCGGGTCGTGGGTCTTCATCCGAACCCCAAAACATTATACAATATATATAAGGTAATTTTAATTTATTTTTTCTTATGTATGTATATCTTTTGAATCCCCTAAAGCAAGAGTAGGGATTGACTTAGTGGTTCAGGAGTTCAAAAGAGGTTCCAATTTCAAATCTCAAACACAATTTTTATTTTTCAAACCTCCTTAATGAAAATCTTGATTCCGCCACTAAAATAAACATCATATATCATCGATCAAACTGAAAGGTTACAATAGATTAATTAAATATCAGCCGTTGATTCAAGCTCATGAGAATATGATCAAAGGTATTGTATATAATGCCCAAGAGGATCATCTTGTAGCGTCCTATAATAATGAATGCAATAATAAAACTGGAAAACTATTGGACAATACATGGTTAAAGATATGTAACTCGAGAATCATTATCTGGATCATTAACTACTGTACCCGCCGCATTCAGTGCTCTTGTTTCAAACACTCCCAATATAGGTGCTGAATCACCATGACTTGGGATGATGCAGTAAGTTACTATTAAAATCATGACAATGTGGATTTATTATACACCGTACGTCAAATAATAATAATTAAAAAAAAAATGGAATGTTCAAGATGGTCAAGAGATGAACCAAAAGTCCAAGATTTGTGTTATAGGAAAATGTTATACTTTTTTGTTATTAAAATGGTAGATTGGTAGAACAAAAATAGAAATTGTCTGTTAACTCTTTTCCTTTTTTATATTAGAGATAAGCCGTGGAAACAATTTCTTGCAGAAATATAAGATAAAGCTGTGTATAATAGACTCTTATGGTCCGATCTTTCTCTGGACTCACTCTTAACGAAAGCTTTAGTACACCAGATTATTTTTTAAAAAAAAAATAAATATGTAATATTCTCTTATGTGTTTTTCTTAAACATCAAAACGCTTCCTCACCTCTTAAGACTTATTTTTTCTTATAAAATAACACGTATTTTACGAATTTCTTTGATAAGAACACACACATCGTGATAAGGATATATGCCGAGAGTGTTCCCAAAAACTAGTAGTACATAAATATTAGCATTTCATCGATATCAATTTATGTAACGTGGAGTACTTTTTATTTTAATCTGCTCTAAGAAAAATATCTTTATATTTTTAAAAATTCCCATTCAATCTTCCATGTGATAATTTGTAATTAAATAAATATTCATATTTTATTTTCAATTAAAAAGTGTAAAAATACTTCTTCCTTAAATTTCATTTTCAACTAAATAATCACATAAAACGGAGTAATAATTTTAAAGTTTCCTTTCTCTTGCATAGTTCAAATAGAAGTTCACTCGAAGGGACAGTAGTTTTTCACATTATAGTCGTGTTCATATCTCATTCTCTCTGTCTTCCTCGTCTTGTTATTGCGTCCATGTATTAATTGAGAAATGTTATAAAATATGTAATTATAGTGGATGCCCATAATTCCTGTTGACTCTTCTCCACAATGTCTAGTTAATCATCCACTACACACCTCACCATTATGATATTAACTTCCACACCTCCATAATCTTTCCTCTTATCTTGCCCAACCTTCTCAAGAATTAATGTCATATTTATGACATCCTTTGATGTTCCTCAATGTAATCAATGTAATCCTAGAAAGAAAGAAGAAAGTCATCTTATATGTTCACTTGTTCTATATTGTTCCCCTTATTTTATTCTTCTTGTCTTCATCTTTTCACTATTCTTGTTCTTGATTTTAAAACAAAAAAAGAATAATAAATGACTTGATTTTTCATAGAAACCGAGGTCAAGAGATTAGTTATAACTTTCTTAAGAGCTTAAAGCATTTGATGTCAGATAAATTATAGTAGGTGTTAAAATTTAAAAACATCAACAATTAAGGATCAAGATAAAATTGGCAAACATAATTGGACTACGACGCAAACAAGACGTCAATTTATTATCCAGTTGGATTACATCACAATGATAGATCATGCTGTAATACATATATTTTCCTTTATTTTACATGACGACGACAATTAGACACCCATATGATACATGTGTACAACCAACTTCCAAGTTTCAGAACCATGTTGGGTGGTTGTTTCTTGCTAGGAACTTTTCCCCACGAGCAGCTTTGGGTTGGTAAAAGAAAGTGAACATAGGCACCTTTTGATCATCAGTAATTCACATCTTTGACCTAATACGACTGAGAGTGGCCTGAATTGTGCCATGCGGTTCATCCGTTGGCAAATAAACATCATCATCAAACTGAAAGGTTACAATAGATTAAATCAAATTTCAGCCATTGATTCAAGCTCATGAGAACATGATCAGAGGTATATAATGCCCAAGAGGATCAACTTGTAGCGTCTTAATGAACGTAATATGCAATGTAACAATAAAACTGGAAAACTAAACATCTGACGCAATTGGAAAATACATGGTTAAAGATATGTAACTCGAGAATCATTTACGTGGAATAGTAGATTATTAACTAAGTTCTCTTGCTTCACACTCTTCCAACACATGAAGATACTGTATCACCACGACTTGGCATGATTCGATTAGCTATTAAATTGAGAGTGTGGATTCATTATACTCACATGGGGTGGGCTCACAAGTTATCCGATAGCCATCAAACTCCAGCAGCAGAACCCCATCCCCACCCTCCCCCTCTCCCTTTGACAATGTTGGCAAACCACTGCTTTCTTTCTTCCACTGGGACAAATCCATGCTGGCCATCCCTCCAGTACTATTGACATGTTTCCAATGCTTCGGAAAAGTTAATATATTCCAGCTTCCAGAGATTAGAGCATTCGATGATTATGCTTCCACCATGACATGGCAAAAGCAGGTAGAAAGAACTGTACATAGTTTGTTGGAATTTCTTCTTAGCCAGTATCGGCTACTCTAGCTTTTGTGCATTTATCAAGCGTCAATTTTGATGCCGTTGCAATATATATACTTTTTAAGTTCTCTTAAACATGAACAAAATTTGGACCTTATCACTAAGAATCTTCTATCCCAGCTCCACTGATTCACTTCTGTGATTGCTCCCCTTCCCAAGCCCGTCCATGACTCCTCTACTCAATTGCCCCAGCAGCCTCGACTTCCCCTGGCCCTTGGTCCCACCCTTGCCCCTTCTAATCCAGCTTGTCTTGCGCTTTCCTAAAACAACAAAGTTTCTCCATTGGTCTTCTTATCTTATCTCTATTTTCGTTTGTTTTGGGCCAGGTAATGGTAATGTATATACCACAAAACATAAAACTGGCACAAAGATGATTCTAGGAAGATTAATCTCTTATCTTCCTTTTTTCTTATATTTCTTTCCTCACTTTTACGAACTTTCTTTCCTCTTATATCCATATATACACAGTATATATCATTTTGCATATATATCATTCAAAACTGCTCAAAGAATCAATACGCATGAATGACGTCATTTTGGTCGAATTATTCTTAAACTTGACAATGTCCATTTCCGTCACGACAAAGGGAAGGCCTCAGTATTTCTCAAATTAAGGTTTACTTAGTTCTGATAAGCTAGAGAAAAGGTTCAAGTAATTGTCCATCTTTTCTCATGGAAATTAGTTTAGTTTGGGAAATAACTTGGACATCAAATTCACTGCATTTTTTTTATTTTTTTATTTTGAAACTGGCAACTTTAGATTCACTGCATTTCAGTACAGAGTTCCACTGCAGTCCAGCAAATGAGGGAAGGGAAACTTTACCTTAACAATTACTGGATCAACTTTGCTTGGCAAATTGACCGGCAGAAAATGGAGATTTGGCATCTTCAACTGAATGAATGAAATGTCAGGAAACCTGAAAGAATAATACCTAGAAACTGTGAGGATTCATAGCAATTATGTAACTTGAAGAAGAAAATAAAAGTGTCTTAGAGGTTTAGTTTCTCTTATGTGCATTGGGAAAACGTCTTATTAGTTGAAATTGAGAGAAAGACCTTCCAAGAACAGCCTTTGCCATTTCGTAAAGTGTGGCTTGAACAGAAGGACTGTATACTCCTCCTTTAGATGGTCCAAAGAATGTGTTGAGCAGGACCTCTTTCACATCCATGTATCTCTCTGTGAAATACAGAGGCTTCAGGGGAAGAGTTGAGAGAGTATCAAAAGAGTACCTATATGAACCAATGTTCAGGTTCACAACATGGTCAACAATGGGTGGAAATGAAACATGGTACAATGATTAACAACTAACAAAGCAAGACTAAGATCTCATTCATGTCAAGAAAATTTAACACCATTTCTTTTTTAAAAAATAAAAAGATGAATAATTTACCTCCAAGATGCAGTGACCTCTGTAGCCATCATCCTTTCCCGTGTTTCAGGCAACATAGTGTACTCATCCGTAATGAATCCTTCAAAACCTGACTGTTTCAATGAGCTATTTGTTATACAAATCGATACTGCACTTATTATGTGAAATTTCAATAGCCATTTGTTTAGGGTGGTGTATCAAGTTAAGTGTACTACCAATTTTTATCACATGCAAAAAAAAAAATAAAAAAAAATCCTAATTCCAATAGGAAGAAGTATATTAGATTCTGCCACTCCAATTTTAGAGTAAGGAAGACTAAGGACCTGTGTGGGGCCAAATGGATCTTGTCCGACCCAATATAAACCATCTCAACCCACAATCGCCATCATTCCTGAGAGTACTACCCTTGTTGCCTTGCCCCTGATCGATGCACCACACCTCCACCAACTCCGTACAGGGGAGTCGAAAGACAAATGGATCTTGTCCGACCCAATATAAACCATCTCAACCCACAACCACCATCATTCCTGAGAGTACTACCCTTGTTGCCTTGCCCCTGATCGATGCCCCACACCTCCACCAACTCCGTACAGGGGTTGGGGGAGTCGAAAGAAAACAAACTAAAAAGACTTCCTTTGGGGAGTGGTATAGCTCTTTTTTTTTTTTACTAAAGGTGGATCACATATCTTAATAGGACTACTGTAAACTCCAGAACCATTTTCTTTCTTGTTTTTCAGGTACGTAGAACTGTAACTTTACCCGAAACAACTTGAAGCAGAAAATAAAGAAAAAAAATTAGGCAGATATGCAACAGATATTACCTTAGTTGTCTTCAGAATTGATAATCCTTCAATACCAGATGTCAGGCGCAATGTTCCTGATTTATCGACCACTACTTCAGCTGTGTGTCTCTCAGAGCCAAGCTTAAAACCTTGTAATGAAGGCAACATACAACAAATTTAATCTCAAGGAAAACCAATTTCTTCATTAATCTCAATGGATCACTACATCAGATAGAAAATCAGATTGTATATATGGAAAGTGAAGTTAGGAGGTGCAACGAGTGAGAGATATCAAACAAAAGCAACTGTGTGGCCTAAGGCACTCAGGCATCCCAAAGCTAGATGTTTTCCCATGCAACCACTTGAATCCTCTAAACTCATTGAACATTGAATCACTAACGACAACTCTTTTTCAATTCATATAACGAGGCCCCTTCTGAGATTCCAAACCCCTTTTTCAAGGCACGTCCTTTAGTACTCAACACCCAGATTAGACCATATTCTGAGCCAATAAATTCAAGATATAAAGGGTCCACAAACTGCAACCCTTAGGATTTCACAACTATGTTCGAGAAAAATTATAGCTCCTTGTAATGTATGATGGAGGACCAACTTTAAGGCCTTTTATTAGCTAAAAATTTATATAATCAGCTAAAATGAATTTGAACATTATTTCCAAAAAAGTAGCTTCAGACATAAAATAGCTCTTGGAAGCATTAGGAAAAAGAAAAGCTGATCACATTGAGCTTCATTCTCAGTCCAATTGAGGGCAAACTAGTTGAACCAATCCTGGTGAACTGCAGTACGTGGATAGCAAATGGTGATTGATTAAGAAAAGGAGAAATCTACAAAGGTATAGTCTTTTCATCATGGAGCAGACAAGACTTTTGAGGATAGCCTTTTTATCAAGGAAACAAGGTTTAAGGAAGATAAGGTTCCTGTTGAGAAGATTTAATTAGCTAATCTAAGAAGTTGCAGTTTTTTGGTCAAGGCTGCAGGTTCAAGACCTGCATTGGCCACAAATATTCTGCTGTTTCCCTGAAGCGCGGGTAGGACCAAGATTTTCTTTATACACCCCCACCCCCACCCCCCGGAACACTTGGACCCATTATTTTCTTGATTTAAAAACAGAGTTGTAGTTTTTGCTTCAAAGCAATATCACTAAATTGGTCAGCAAACTTTCGAAGTCGAAGTGGATCTTTTCATGGATTACCATTAGGTTGAGTTCATTCTCTTCTCTTTTTTGGGGGGGATAATTGTTGTGTCTGGGCCAGCTTGCACACACCTGGACTTATCCACCGAGTACCTAGTACCTCCACTAATATATCGGGTACCGAGTAACTCTGCCTACCAAGACTTAGGTAGATGAGAAGAAATCACCTAGATTGAGCTCATTCTAATTTAAACCACAAGAAGGCAAATACAAACTATGGAAACTCATGATGTGGCCAAACAAGAATTGCAATGTTAGATCAGGTTGATATTAAAACTCAGATGTCTGTGGCGCTGGCTAATTCTCTGAAAGATATAATAACATAAGGAAAAAAAGGAAGTTACACTACTCGCAAAATGTCTTTATCATAACTTACAATGGGACTGAAATTCCAATCACTCATGTGCTGGTCTAAGAAAATTAATTTGACACCAAGGAGATGAAATAGAAGTCATGAAAGGGAGGAAATCAGCAAGCGGCAGATGAGAAATCAATAAGAATAATCATTACAATTTATGATATTAGCAGCATAAGCAACGTCAAGGCTTCATTTTAACTTCTAAAGGGAAGGGGAAATTCATTATGGAAGTATGCTACACATTCTCTCGTAAATCAAAAGGCTAACCATGTTCATGTTGTTGGCCCTTTATGCTAACGCGTTCCCATGGCTTTTCAACTATATTAACAATTGCACCAGTGACCTACAACAACGGAATACATGAAAAAGCACCTGAGAAGATCCATGTAAAGAGCATTGTATAAGCCCATATAAGTCAGTCCTATAATTATATTAAACAATGCCACAAGCAAAGCACATGAATTCCCAAACTCTGCACACAACAGAAGGCAGCAAATACACAATTGCTTATTCTTCTCAACAGAGCAATTGCCAAATTAATGACATGATATAAGATTGATCTGTGCGAAAAAATGAAATTTCTTTCGGCACACTATCAGCATGTACCGTAGATGTTTGATTAACATAGTACCCTTCTGAAAATTACTTACTTCAGTGGCTAAATAACCAAGTGGGCAATGGCAGATAACTAACATCATTACATGGCAATTGGCAAGAGTGTAATGAACCCGGAGAGTATATTGATCATGTGAGGGGCACCTGGTTGAATTTAGGCGACCGTTTGCTTGCTTATTTAAAAAGGGTTATTGATCATGTGAGGGGCACCTGGTTGAATTTAGGCGACCGTTTGCTTGCTTATTTAAAAAGGGTTGGTGTAATGACCCTCCCAGCCATTTTCCTCATTTTCGCGCGTTCTCGGCATTTAGAACTTGGAAAAAATATAGTTAATTACCTTTCTAAAATATTTTTGATATTTATAAAAGTTCTATAGTTTATTACTCCCTCCGTCCCAATTTATGTGATGTACTTTGACTTGGCACGGAGTTTAAGAAAGAAAGGAAGACTTTTGAAACTTGTGGTCTAAAATGAGTCATAAATATTTCTGTGGTTGTAAATCATTTCATTAAGGGTAAAGTAGGTATTTTAAAGTTAAATTATTACTAAATATAGAAATGTGTCATTCTTTTTGGGACTGACTAAAAAGGAAAGTGTGTCATATAAATTGGGACAGAGGGAGTATTATTTTAACGGTGATAGTAAGCCTAGTTATGTTAAAAGTTTATTATTTTATGAATTAGGCTTATTATTTTGACACTTACCAAATTATTTAAGTAATATATATGTAGATATATTTGGTCAAGGTAGGCTGAAGTTACTTTAATTATATCAATTTATATATATATCTAACCCCATTTTTTCTTCTAAAACATTCCCAACACTTCTCTTTCTATATTCCACCATCTTTGATCAATTTAAGCTCAACTTTGAGCATTTCTAGTGAGATTCAAGGTTAGGGGTTGGTAGATTTGGATCCGTGGTTGCGTTCTCGTCGTTTCTACAGTACGTTTCTTATTTTTATGGTAGTTTTAGTTACGGTGGTATTGGTGTTGATGTTTGAGCTCAAATTGAGCGGTGCTAGTTGTGACTATTGGTCACGGGGTGATTTGGGACGCTGTGACGGTTTTGATTTTGCGATTCCGCAAGCAGCCCGAGCTTGAACCGGCACCAATGGGTAATAACGAGAGGCCAAATGCCGGGTTCGAACCAGTAATAGTGGATAATAATGAGAGACCACATATATAATGTATCAGATCTCATAGCCAGATGCCGAACTCGAATCGAAACTCAGTGAATCACAGTATCAGAACCACGGTACCCAGTAACAAAACTCTCAACTAGTATCGCCATCAGTAGCCGAACTCGAACCGAAACTCATAATAATCAGTAACCATCATATCTGAATCAGTGACCGGACTAGAACCAAAACTCATAATAATCAATAACCATCATATCTGAATCAGTGGCCGCACTCGAACCGGAACTCATAATAATCAGTAACATGTGACAGAATAGTGCCAGAATCCACACAAATACAAGTAAACGGAGCATATCGGCCCCAGAACGATCCCAAATCCTAAATAAAGCAGATAACCCACAGCGTACTACAAGTCAATCTCGGGATCCTTCCAGGTCAACTATCTACTATAAACAATATGTATATACAAGTCTGGGTATACATTATAAGTCATGGCAAGGCGGGTCCGCATTCTGAATCAAACTCGCCGACCCCGATCAAATATGGTGCTATTAGGGACTAACAAGGCTAAACAAGCCAAAAGGCCATAACTGGGGTAATTCAACCCCACCATAAGCCTATCAGGTCGTCACAGGGCTTAACTAAGCCTAACAACATCAAAGGCTAAACATGTCGACTGTGAATGGTAGCGGGGCCCACTACGGGATCCTGGAATCAAGCCTGGCTACACTTGTCTAAGTCTGGGCTAATGTCTCCAAATCCCCAACCCACAACAATAATAATACTAACATACCCCAAATAGGTCATCTGTGGAGTACCACGAGGATAACGGGCCTGGAATATGTCTGAATAGCCCTATCCGACCTAAAAGGCCTAAATCAAAGTAAACCACCACCAAGTCTATAACACCATCCCACAACACTAGCACAATAACATACATATGTCACACATAAGCCCAATCTAAGTGTAAAGGAAACCTAACCTACTTGGACGCCGCTGCAAGCCTGCCAAAAGAACCAGCTATACAATTCTGACTACTGTCAAGCTACCAATATAATAAACTACATGTCAAAACATGACTATTGATACCCATAAAAATGCCCAAACGGTCCACGTGGGGCCCGCTTGCAGAATCGCAAAATCAAAACAGTCACAGCGTCCCAAATCACCCCGTGACCAATAGTCACAACTAGCATCGCTCAATTTGAGCTCAAACATCAACACCAATACCACCGTAACTAAAACTACCATAAAAATAAGAAAACGTATCGTAGAAACGACGCGAACGCAACAACGGATCCAAATCTACCAACCCCTAACCTTGAATCTCACTAGAAATGCTCAAAATTGAGCTTAAATTGACCAAAGATGGTGAAATATAGAAAGAGAAGTGTTGGGAATGTTTTAGAAGAAAAAGTGGGGTTATATATATATATAAATTGATATAATTGAAGTAACTTCAGCCAACCTTGACCAAATATATCTACATATATATTACTTAAATAATATGCTAAGTGTCAAAATAATAAACCTAATTCATAAAATAATAAACTTTTAACATAACTAGGCTTACTATCACCGCTAAAATAATAATAAACTATAGAACTTTTATAAATATCAAAAATATTTTAGAAAGGTAATTAACTATATTTTTTCCAAGTTCTAAATGCCGAGAAAGCGCGAAAATGAGGAAAATGGTCGGGAGGGTCATTACAGCTGGGGCTTTGGTGAAAAGTATACAAAATTGAGGATTATCTCAGTTCTATCTTTACTCTTCATGTTCTCTCCCTCTCTTCTCTGATCCTTCTCTTCTTCTTCTAATCTCTTCTTTTCTCATTCTCTGTAGAAATCAAGCCAATCAATGGCTGCTATGTTCCTTTCATCTTTCTTTGGTTTTGTTATGTTCAGGGTCTATCGGAAACAGCCTCTCTACCTTCACAAGGCAGGGGTAAGGCTGCGAACGGACCACCCTCCCCAGCCCCTCACTTGTGGAATTACATTAGGTATGTTGTTGTTGCTGAAGACCATTTTATTTCTTGTAACAAGTTCATTTTACATCCAGTAATAGAAATTAGAAAATTGTCCCAAAACACTATTCCTTTCAGATTCATTTATTGTTTCATCGAGATTTCATTATTAGATCATGAAAACAAGAACAACAACAATAACTACGCCTCAATACCAAATAAGTTGGGGATTATTAGATCTTGATAAAGAGACAAAATGTTACCTGCTTATAAAAGGAGGTGAAGTGCTTTGCAAGTACAATGGCAAAAGCTTCAGCTGAGAGTTGCTCTGAACATTCCTTAGCTTTCGCATATACCTATTTCACAGTTCAATAGTCAAAACCAACAATATACCAAAAACCTTAACTATAGCATATATAACTCATAATTTAATCAGATTTTTGTTTCCAAAAAACGTATAAACTAATTGTCTAATCAACAAAAAGTGACGAAATTAAAAGCCGTGATCATACACTAGCTTAAACAATTACATCAATCTTACAGCCTCGTTCATGACTAATATCCTACAATTTCTTACCGGAAAAAAAAGGCGAAAACTGAAATACTAGCATTTCTGTAGCTAGTTTCAGAGATGATGAAATTGAGCATCAGATGCAAAAGCCAGCTTGAGAATTTAGGCCCCAAAAAGAGCTCCCTCCAAGCTTAAATCAAAGGACTTAAAGTTAAAAAAGAGATTAGGCCCAATTTTTACTCGGTTAAAGTGATCTCTAGGCCATAAATTTTATTGAGCTGCCCTTGATCAAATGTAGTTCCAATCTAACAAAATACATATTCTACATAGGATTCAACTGTTATAGAAACAAATATAAGGTCCAATTTACTCGGTTAAAGTTGTCTGACCACCAATTCTATTGAGACGCCTTTGATAAGATGTAACTCCGATCTAACAAAATGAATATTCTACATGCATGCATATGAATCATATGTTATAGAAACAAAAAGAAACAGAAATTACAGCGTTCTTCATGGTATCAGTAGCTACGATATCGTAGTAGTCACCGGCGAAATAAGCAGGTAAACAATCGGAGAGAAGACTGATGTTCACACTCTCTCGATCTTTCCAAACCCTGGCTACTCTCACTCTGGATTTTCCATGTCTCTGATCCAGTTTCAGCCCGCTCAATTCCTTCATTTTCCTTTGATTTTCATTTTTTCTTTTTTTAATTCCGATCTCAAATCAGGGATTTAAAGTTAAAAAAAAGATAAGGCACAATTTTTACTCAATTAATGTTGTATTTAGGCCACCAATTCTATTGAGCCGCCTTCGATAAGATGTAACTCCGATCTAACAAAATGGACATTCTACACACATACATACATATGAGTCAAAAGGACGAGTAATTACAGTGTTCTTCATGGTATCGGTAGCGACGATATCGCCATTATCGCCGGAGACATAAGCAGGTAAACAATCGGATAGGAGACTGATATCAACACTCCATTCAGCAAAGTGATGTTTTCCATCTCCATCTTTCCAAACCCTACCTACTCTCACTCTCGATTTTCCATGTTGCTGATCCAGTTTCACTCCTCTCAATTCCGCCATTTTCCTTTGGCTTTTTTCTTTTTTTGTTGCTACTTTTGTAAATGGCCACGTACTTGTTTTGCTGGTCCACTGCCGAAACCATGAGCGTTTTTTTTGTAGTAAGGACCGTTTGGTCATAAAAATTTTTTTACTTTTTTTCGAAAATTTATTTTACCTTAGTAAAAAAAATAAAATTTTATGATGTTCGGTCATAAAATTTATTTTACTAAAATAAATTTTTTTTTACTTTTTTCACTCTTACTTTTCTCACAAAAAATCAAAAAAAACTTTAATTTTTTTTTTATGGTCAAACATAACTCCAACTTCCACTCTAATTTCAACTCCAACTCCAAAAAATTAAATTTTCATGATCAAACGGCTACTAAATATTATATTATCCTTCCATTTCAAAAAAAATAACATATTTTTCTTTTTAATCTATTTTAAAAAGAATAACATCTTTTCTTTTGTATTTACTCCTCCGTTTGGATTTACTTCTTGTTATTTTCAAAGAAAGTCAAGTAAATGAAGGGAGTCCAAATGACTCTTTCCTTTTTGGTAATTTTTTTACTTTTAATTTTTTATTTATTTTTACTTATCATTTATTTTTAAAATAATTTTTTATATGAAAATTTATTTATTTATTTTTAATATTAATTACTTATTTTCTAAATAATTTTTCAAGACATAAATAATATTCTAAACATCAATTAATAAATATAATATAAGAAAACAATTATATCTTAATAGGTATACAAAATTAAAATATGATAATTTAAAGTAAATGGAGGGAGTACATGATATATTTAAAATTATAAATTAAAAGATATTTTAAAATATTTTATATATTTTTAATTAAAGATCATAAAATTTAAAATATATATATTTTTTAAATTCGATATTAGATTAAGATCAGACAATAAAATAAAATAGAGGAAATATTATTACTGAGGTATTATCATCAACCACCAGTATAAAACAGTGTACTCCATATAGCTGTTTTCGGAGGAGACATTACGCTTTCACATCACATGTGCAGGCCGGCTTAACAAATTTTACTACTCACTTAGTTCTATTTTATGCGACTACTTTTAATCGGACATGAAGTTTAAAAAATAAAATAAGACTTAGAAATATTTATTAAATTATTCTTTATTATAAATATAGTATTACTATCTTTAGTTAAGTGAAATCTTGTAAGTAGGATCAATAAGAGTAAAAAAGTAATTATATTTTAAAAAAATTATTAAATAAAAAAAATATGATATTTTTTTTGGAATGAACAAAAAAAAATAGGCCACATAAAATGAAACTGAGGGAGTGTTATATTTTGTGGCCCCAATTTTTTTTATTCTTCATACAAAAGTTACACTTACATCACAGTAAAATGTATGCAGTGACGTTTCAGTCCACGAGTTGAGTCACTTTAGGAGAACAGAGGTCCAATGCACATTTTCTTTATAAAGGTTAAATTTTAGTATTAATAGTATTATAAATGCATATTTAAATTTATATATATTTAATATATTGAGAAGAAAATTTATATACTTTTTAATGAAATTTTTTAATTACTGTAGCATGTAAGAGAGAATAATAATTTTTGAATTTTTTTTGGGTATATTTTAAATTTTAATTTATTTTATTTTTGATGAAGTAAAGTTGTCATATATTGATGTTGTCTTTTTCTTGAATGGTGCTTTCAACAAAATATTTTTTATTTTCAGAAGTTAAAATCCAACACCTCTAATTAAAAGCGAAAAAATCTCAATTATATAATCAAAAGTCAGAATGAATTACTCGATCCATCCCATTCCAAATATTAGCGCACACACATTTGAAGATATAGTTTTTGCTATTTTATGTCATTTTTTATCTTCTTGTACAAAATGATGCAGCTTTTTAGGTATAATTCCTAATGTTTTTTTTTTTTTTACGTAGGATAGGTTTTTTGTGTTTTACTTATTAAAATTTGATGAGACTTTTTAAATATTTTCTATTAAATGCTTTTTCAAATTAACAAAATAAAAAGTGCTCAATTTTGACAAACTTAAAGAATCAAAACTATCAAAAATTTATTTCAAGGACTATTTTGAACCCATTCTAAACATGAGGGACCATTTTTGTCATTTCTCTCTCTTAAATCCTCAAACTAAAAATTAAGATTAAGCCAAACACATCCTTTTGTCCGATTTGATTATGGATTCCGGCCACCGCCCACCGCCGCCACCCGATCGGAATCCTCCTTTCACCTCAAAACTCAAACCCTTTTATCTTCTATCAATCTTGATACTCCTTTTAGCAATTTCATTCAGTATCATCCAAACAGATCACTACAAAAAACTCTTCCTCAAGTTAACACTTTCACCCCACCTCACTTTCCTTCAAAATTTCAAGAACCAAAATTCAAGAAACCCCATTTACATACCCCCTTATTGTGTTCTATGGATGGCTCCATTTCTTTCAGGTGGTGGGTACAGTTCTGAATCTTGGTCATACATTTTATCTTTACATAATTACACACTGCATAACAAAAATCCAATCTTTAAGTTGAAAATTATGCAACATGGTGATCTTGAAAATCTTGAATTTTGGGAGGGGTTGCCATTGGAAATGAGAAATTTGGCTATTGAGCTTTACAATACAGAATGTAAGTTGAATGAAACTGTTGTGATTTGTCATAGTGAACCTGGTGCTTGGTACCCTCCACTTTATCAGACAAATCCATGTCCACCACAAATTGGTTATGGGAAGTTTAAGGGTGTTGTTGGTAGGACTATGTTTGAGACTGATAGAGTTAGTGTTGAACATGTTAAAAGGTGTAATGTTATGGATTTTGTTTGGGTTCCTACTGATTTTCATGTGAAAAGTTTTAGTGAAAGTGGGGTTGATGTATCGAAGATTGTTAAGGTTGTTCAGCCTGTTGATTTTGATTTTTTTGATCCAGGGAAGTATGAGGGATTGGATTTGGTTTCAATAGGGAATTTAGTGATGGGGTTGAAAAAGTTGGGGAAAAAGTTTGTGTTTTTGAGTATTTTCAAGTGGGAATATAGGAAAGGATGGGATGTGTTGTTGAGGGGTTATTTGAAGGAGTTTAGTGGTGGTGATGATGTTGCTCTGTATTTGTTAACGAATCCGTATCATTCTGATAGGGATTTTGGGAACAAGATTGTTGAGTATGTGGAGAAATCGGATTTGGAAGAACCAAAAGATGGTTGGGCTCCGGTTTATGTGATTGATGAACATATAGCTCAGGTCGATATGCCTAGGCTATACAAGGCTGCTAATGCATTTGTTTTGCCATCCAGAGGTGAAGGTTGGGGTAGGCCTATTGTGGAGGCAATGACAATGACTTTGCCTGTGATAGCTACGAATTGGTCAGGGCCAACGGAATTCATGACAGAAGATAATAGCTATCCATTGCCTGTCGATAGAATGAGTGAAGTCATGGAAGGGCCATTTAAGGGGCATTTATGGGCTGAACCATCTGTTGATAAGCTGCAAATGCTAATGAGGCATGTAATGAGAAATTATGAGGAAGCTAAGGCTAGAGGTAAGCAGGCAAGAGATGATATGATGAGTAGGTTTTCTCCTGAGGTTGTTGCAGGCATCGTTAGTGATCAAATTGAACGCATTATTGATCATACACAATGATGGTTATGCTCTCTTTAGGATCGAGAAGAGAACATTTTTTAGTCGCTGTTTCTTCAAAGATTATTAGCTCTGGTGGACTTTATCTCGGTATTCCTATGCATAAATTGTTGAAAGATTTTCCTTGGTAGTTGGAGACGACAAAGATGTGGAAGCTGATGAATCCAAATTTGGAGTGAAATAGGTTCTAATAGAGGACAATGCATCGGAAGGTATACTGAGAATAAATTAACTAAATAGCCTTATCAACACTCTTATATTCTTGTGATGAATATCGACAACAATTGTCTATTTTAAAGCTTAAGAGTTATATCGTGCTTGTTATGCTGTGGGTTGTTGGTTTGTAGTAGTATGAAAAGAAAGATATGTCTCTGTAAGTTGTCAAAATAGAATGAGAAAACAAAAACTACAGCATTAAGGGCAAGCTTAATCACATCCAACACCATTGGACTGCGAGTATCAACTATGGAAGGAGGTAAAGCAAAGAAACCTCAACACTGTTCAATTTGCTTCATTCACTACACCAGCAATTTGTTGCCCATTTAGTTTATATAAGTCTGTGCAATGAGTTTGAACAGATAAAGAGCTGCCAATGTCAAAGATAGTTTAAATAAAATGGGAGAGCTAGTTGAGCTGATGATACAAATTTTACTTGTTAATTTCAAGCTAATTAAGAATGTCTTGATTTGATTTAAAGAGCTACTCTTTCTTTTTGTTTCAGAGTTCCTACTTGCTGTGATGATTTTATCTTAGATATCCTTGTATTCTTACACATTCAAATCATTTTTTTTCCAAAGTAGGAGATTTATAGCATGTTTTGCAAAAGCTTTTGGGAGGCCAAAAGTGCTTATTTTTAAAAAAGTGGGGTGTTTGGCCAAGCTTTTGGGAGAAAATAAATGCTTCTCGGGAGTAGCAGAAGCTGTTTTTCGGAAGCTAAAAAACAGCTTTTTCCCAAAAACATTTTTTTGAAAAGCACATTTGAGAAAAATATACTAAAAAGCATTTTTAAAACGCTTAGCCAAAAACTAAGTGATGCTCAATATTGTTTATTAAACTTATTGGCCATGCACAAAATGCTTCTCATTAGAAGTATTTTTTTAAAAAGCACTTTGAAAAATAATATTTTTCAAAATGAGTTTATTTTAGAAGTTTGGCCAAATAGACTATTAGTTTGTGTCATCACTCATCACAATAATTGGAAGAAAGGCTAAACTGTAGTTTACGGAAGACAAATGCATTTTCAACGAAGAAACTTTCATTTATTAAAAACTCTAATAACATAAACTTCCATGACTCTCATACAAGGGAACACTAGATCCCTCACCCTTCACCCTACCCCCTACGCCCCACCCCCACCCCCACCCCAAGAAACAAGCAAAAGGTTAAAAAAAAAGGCACAAACGCCACATTCCTCACCCTACCCCCATAGAAAAAAGAAAAGGGTAAAAAAAAAAAAAAAAAAAAAAAAAAAAAATCCCATAGCTAGTTCCTGAATCTTGTTTTTTGTAGCCACAAGTATCTTGTTTCATAGCTGCCCTGATTGGAAGGTTTCACCACTTCAACTTGGCTGGGAAATACTGCAATCAAATGTTCTTTGTTGTTCAGTAAAGCAGAATGAATACATGATTAGAGGATTCATATAGTCGATTCCAACTTACTTGAGGAATAATAGTAAATGGCAAATGAAAATTTACCTTCTCAATGAGAGACATGTAGTAAGGTTTCACTTTCTCCACATCAACCCTAACTTTGCTCTTGCTATACAGATCATATTTGCTGCCAATCACCATCATACAATATTTCAGTCAAACCACATTGTCAACAGTTAATAAGAGGAAAAGGTCATCAAGAAAAATAAACCAAGAAGCAAGGAAAGGGTCAACCCGATGCACTAAGCATCCTTCATTCACACAGGTTCACGGAAGGGCATCAACACTAAGGGGTGTGATGTAGACTGCCTACCCCCATGACCTATAAGATTACACGGACACAACTTTACTGTTGCCCCATGGCTGCCCTTCAAACCAAGAAGCAAACAGAAGTACAAATTATGTAATACCTGAAGATTTGAAGCCATTTCAGATTTTCATGATCCTCTTCATTCATCAAGTGAGTATATGCCCCTCCCCTGTGTAGAGCTACATAACAACAGTTCAAGATCAGCAATAAAGATTAACAATAACATATCCATAAAGTTATAAAACATTTTTCAAGAATGAAAACGGTATAAAATAGTCTCTCTATCCTGCAAAGGTGTGTATATTCTACCCTCGCCAAACCCCACTTATGGGATTATCCTGGGTATGTTTTTGTTGTTGAAAACGAAAAAAGCAAGTTAATTATGGATTGCTTACGATAGAAGGAATGATATCGGATGATGAACAAAGCAGCAGATGGAAGAGTAGTTTTGTTTTCCTTAGCCACCTGCATCATTACACACATTATGTTAAATCACATATAATTCTCCATTTATTTTGACTAGGGTTGAAATTGGTTTTTTTTTTTCTGAATAACAAGAGAAATGCATACCAAGTACATATAGTCATCATGGCCCCAAGACATCACCACATTTTCAAGCCCACATCCTTCAGAATAAACTCCATATTTTGTGTTGTAAGCTGGATTGGAGTTATCAGGGTTTTCCTTCAATTGCTGCAGAATAGACAATTGAGGTATAAGAAGACTGAAGCTTATAACAAGAATAACGAACCCAATGTAATCCCGCACACAGCCTTACCCCTACCTTGTATAGGTAGAGAGGTTGTTTCCGAAAGGGCCCTCGGCTCCAATAAAGAGAAAAAAATACTCGAGAGAAAAAGGAGAGAAGAAAAACACCTCATGAAGCACAATTGATTCATCAAAAGCACAGCCAAGGGGGAATGTATCACCTATCATAAGTGATATATAGTTAAAAAATTAAATACATACTTGAGAGATAAAAGACACATTTCTACACAAGCGAAAGATTTAGTGCACCCAGCTGTCCTTTTACTATTTAAATTATGTCCCCATTAGTTCGGTAGGCTAAATTTGTCTGCAAAAACAAAAATTTCATCCAACTACTTCTAAACGCGAAATTTAGCCCCTCAGTTTAACGGGGGATAAAATTTAAAGAGTGATATCAAAAGGCGATACGATGCAAATAATACGAAATAAATGTGGAAAACATGATATACACTATTTGACTATGTACAATGAAATTCTTACCAACAACAGCCCACTGAGGAAGCCCTCCAAAGCTAGGAAGCAAAAGAACTTTGCCAAGATCTACAACATTTTGGGCAAAAATTAGTTACAATATCATAACTTTTAAATGCATATCAATTTTTAACAAAAACTAAAATCTTGTTCATTTTTTGTTCTACCAACCATGAATAAGGCCAGTCAAGTGCAACCAATCTTCATTAGGATAATCCTTCCTAATAGCTTCAGCAGTTTGCAACAAATGCTCAATTTGTGGTTCATCCAAATCAGGATCACTATCATCCACAACTTCATTCAGCAATTCACAACATTCCCATATGCTCATCTCCACTTTATTCACCTTTCCATATTCTTCCCTCATCTTTTTCACCTGTTTTATATATACACGCGTTAAAAACAAATGTGCAGATTTTCTGACAAATGAATGGCAAAAACATAAGAAAATCTACTAGTATATGGAGTTTTGATATTGCTTTATAGTATTTTTCTATGTACCACAAAAATGTTCTAATTCAAGAATTTTTTAAAATTATTTTCGGAGTCTTACAAAATCATATGTTTGGTTGATGTGGCTCTGGCGATAGAGTTCAGTCACAATCTTTTGCCGTTCAGTCTCTGCATTATAATCTCTGCATCGAGACGATATTTAATTAACGTCAGAATAAGTTGTCTGTATATACAAAGTTACCAGTTTTTAAAAAGAACGTTTGTATATACATCATATCAATTTTAATTTCTTGATTGAGAAAATGTTATAATTAACCTGAATGATACGCCAAATGCATTGTTTCCAGGGACAACAAATTCATCATTTGAGACGTTATTTGACACAACAAATCCACCATCAGAAATTCCCTTCTTGTTCTTCGCTTCTGCTCCTAATAATAAGAACAAGATCAATAACAACACAAATATAAATTTTAATTTTATGAATATATATAGTCATCCAACTATCAGTTTATCGCGCAAAAGTTGTAAACATAATTTTTGTAACAGAAAAATAGCTCAATCGTGCCTATATATCACGAAACATAAAAAATGCTGGAAATTATTGAATCCTGTCTCCAAAAATAGGTGAGAATTATTAATATGTATAAATTACAAAACCAGTAAGTCCAAAGAGCTAGAATCATGAATTTGTAAACTTCAAATCCAAAATTAGCCTATATATGAAAATATAAGTAGGTTTACTCACTTATATAAAAAAGAATAACACTTGTTCGAATACAAGTACAAATGAAGAGTTACAAATGAGATGAATTCCTAATCAGAAATTTCAAGTTTTAACATTAAAAATAAAACAGGAAAAAATATACCATGCTCAGTTTGGGCAACGAGGATAGTCATGTTTGACTTGTCAAAGAAAGCACAAATAAAACAAAGAGAAATAAGATATGATAATTTGCTTGTGTTAAAAATTTTGATAAAAAAGTCGGTTAATTTATAGTGAAACAACAAAGTGCTTTTTTAGTAAATAAATTAATACAAAGAAAGGTGACTCAACCTTGTGTGGATAATTTTTTTTAAAAAAGATATACATTATGAGTCATACTAACGTAAGTTTCTTTTATTTTTTTAACCGTTTAAAAAAAATAAATTGGAAGTAAAATCTTTTAATCCTAAAATTAATGGAAGTACAATTAATGTGGGGGTTTTGTATTTAATTTAGTGACTCACCCTTATGTCACCTACTAAAAATTTTAGTTAAGGTTTAATGTGTTACTATATTTATCTTGATTAACTTTCTAAATTAATTTTGATGATCCTATCTTATCCTAAAGCTTTTTGTTTCCAAAATTTTTATGGCATAATAGATAGATAACTAAGATATACTTAAATTTTGGCATCTACTGTCAGTTGACTACTCCAACTTATAAAATGATTATCTTTACACCTTATCTCATTAGTGGAACATTCTAGATATCTTTAAAATTTATATGTCATGTCAATATTGGATATCCACGACCACGAGGCACAATAAAGATGAGTTAAGGTGTATAATTTTCATTTTTAAAGTTAAAGTGTTTATCTGTTAATTGAGACAAGTTAAGATATCTATGTATTATACCCCTTTTATTCC
Source organism: Capsicum rhomboideum (assembly GCA_031232105.1). Classification (NCBI taxonomy): domain Eukaryota; kingdom Viridiplantae; phylum Streptophyta; class Magnoliopsida; order Solanales; family Solanaceae; genus Capsicum; species Capsicum rhomboideum. The sequence continues at coordinate 42,557,444 of CP124707.1, forward strand.
CTTTTTTTAAAAATCTCATTAATTAATTAAACGTTACTCACATTCTTATATTTTGATTATCCAAACCATTTATGAATTTTCTTTTTACAACATCTACACTAATAGATAATGTGTAAAATATATTAGGATACCGAAGTTTATACATGACGTGTTTATACCAAACTACATATATTTAGTATAAATTTTTATCTCAAACTTAATTTTGATATATCTCATTTTATCCCATGTACCAAACGATTCGTTATAGTTAAAAGATATTTGAGGTGAGAATGTATGCTTGTTAATTATGGCTTATAGTGATGATAGTATATGTAAAGACACGTGTGCATTTATTGGATTAGTGAAAAAAAAAAAAAATCTATGACAAAATCAATTAGGATGACTATTGCTAATTATATAATTGATGTCTATACTTTAGAGTGCATGTATTCTACATTTTATTACATTAAACTTGCACAAAATCTCCATTATAGAATGGCTTTTAATTTCTTTAACTATCCAAAAACATGTGACTAAAATTAACCAAATGGAAAAGCTAAAAAATATTTTTCTCCTCTAATTTCTTTTAAGAATAAAACTTTTTCTCAAATTTAAAGTATAGACATGTGTCCCTTCTTATCCCAAGACTACCTATTGACCACTGAATTTATATAGAATTTTATATATTGTAAGTTGATATAATTGTCGATAAATGTATATTTCATATATATTTATAATAGTGTATATATTATTTTTTTTTATATTTAACTAGCGAATATAATTATTTTTTTCTCCCAGCAAAATAAGTAACTTTCCTTATTATATATGCAATGTCAATTTACCCTTTAGACCACATTCAACTTCTTTGTAGATTATAACTAGCACAGATACAAATTGTCATAGATGATTTCACTAGATATACTTCTTAACTGTCAAATTATTTTTGCGTACCAAAAATCGAGGCATTTTAGTGGATATTTGCTATCTCCAATATTATATCAAACTTAGATAAATAAGAAGAATATGTCTAGCATTTTTTTTTTAATCTAAGTTGTACTTTGAACCTTATCCTCATGGATTGCTTTTTTTTTTTTTTTCTTTCTTCACTTTATTGACTGGTTGGTCATAGTTTGAACTGATTTAATCCATAAAGTATCTTGTATTTTAAGAGATTTCAACTCAACCTCCACCGCCCCCCCACCCACGCAACCACGCACCCACGCCCAGACCCGACCTGACACACACTCACGCACCTACTAAATAAGATGACGGGTGAAAAAGGAAATTGCTTTTTTTTTTGGTGTTTGATAATTATTTTGGAGCTTCCTTGATTCTTATTTACGAAACCTATTAAAGGAGAAAGCATTTTCTACCATAATTTCTTTCATTCGCACAACTCAAACCCGAAATTCAAGTTATTATTCATCTATCACAATTTTTTATGGCGAAAATCATATTTATAGTGATAAACAAATCTATCTGTAAAAATAGAAGAGCACTACTCAAATGTTTAAAACATGAATATGCTTCAAGTTGATGAAAGAACTTTTTAACTGTCCTGAAGTAGCTTTTGTAAGAAGAACAAATTAAAAAAGGAATAGGATGTCAAGCAATGACCAGTAACATAGTAAGTAGGAGTCGTACTATTATTAGTACTAATTTTAAGTCGATGATATTTATATTTTTGTCAAGTAGAGATGTCTATCGGATTATTGACAAAGTTAATATGTCTATTTGATCATTGTGGATAACTTAAAAGTATCATATATATATTTCACCTTCAACTTAGAGTAAAGGTTTTAACTCCAACATCAATGTTGGAAGAATTTCAAAACTCCAGCAGAGTCTTTCGTATTTTCTTTAAAAAAGGACAGCCCAATGCACTAAAGCTCCCGCTATGCACTAGGAGTCTTTCGTATTTTTTCTAATGAGATTTTTTATTCAGATTTTATTTTTGTGCCATCGCTAACTATTTGTACTCCCTTTAAAAAGAGTGAGAATTTGTTCAGTGTGAGAGCAAGAAGGGACAATCTAAGAAACGAATGTCATAATTCTGGACCAAATAAGAACGATTGATACTTACTTTGATAAAATGAGAATAACTCTATGTTAAAGAGCTAGATCATATATGACAAATGTTTAACCACAAATCTATTAGTACTGGTGAAAATCTGTGACAAAACAAGTGTAAGTTTGATTCTCATCATTCCCTTTTCCCTGTGTAACAAGATTTCCTTTTATCTATATAAGAAAAGGGAAAACGAGGTTACAGCATAATCAATAATTCTACAGTATAACTAGTTTAGAGATTTATTTCACCAACACCAGCTATGCGGTTAGCTCCTTGCAAAAACCATATTGAACCTCCTGCCATCATATTTTGATAAACAGCAAAGGCCAAATGCAAACAAAACCTGTTAAGCAACACCAAATTTTAGACACGTATAAATATACGACGATAAGTGTGCAAAATCTGCTCTTCTAAATCAAGTGAAGCAGTCTTTCATTGGGTTAAATTGAAGAAAAGGAAAACGAGAGACTACAACTACTATGCCTCAATCCCAAACAAGTTCGGGTCGGCTACATGAATCCTCCAAAAATCGAGCAAGAATGTAATCAGATTACAAAATTACTGTTTTTATCAAAGAGATACAGTATTCACAGGTCCTGCCTGAGTGGTTCAAGGCTTCAAGCTTTGATGATGAAGACAGAATGATGACTTATATACATATTTGCTAAGAGAATGGCAGCGGAACAGTGAATATCTAATAAAGAAAGGGTTTTAGATAAACAAACCTCTTGAACTTTGCACTTCATAAATGACCAGTTTCACTACTGGAAATGTTGCGAGAAAACAGATAGAACTTCCTTGTAAACGGGCTTCTTGAAATCCACTGCCTGTAGACAGGATTTTTGGATAAAGGTCGAAACAATAGGAGTTAAAGCCTTAATTCATTTTAGGAAAAACTTCAAAGGTCAAAATGGTTCACTCACAAGTTCAATAACTTGCTCGGGTGATATCCATGACCATTCTCCAAACTCGGCCTTCTCTGTCCCATCCCCCAGAAGGTTGATTTCTTCATCCTTTCCAGTGAACTTAAACAGGAACCTAAAATTATTCCACATTGTATTTCAGTAACATTCGGAATTAGGAAACAATATAGATCAAAAAGAAAAAACAATGGAGGCTCAAAAGTAACTAAGGAAGTGGAACTTTGAAGCACGGTGTAAAAGTCTAAACGTCTTTTTTACATATAAGGTAACACACATCTAAACATCTAGACAACATAGATACGCAGACACAAAATGACAGTGCTCAGATGCACTGCCACTCACAATTTGGTAAGTATCTTGTTCAATCCCACAATAAGACTTTTGAATTTCTTTTTGGGTCTTGCTAATTCAACAAGTGTTTGTATCTAGACAAACAGAAGATAAAAATTCCATACTCACAAAATCTTTCGCCAGGCTTCTTTGTCAACCTGGTTAGGAAGACATAGTCGGGGACAATGTCTATGTAATACTGAAAATGTCAGACAAAAGCTTGAGACATCATCTTATGTGTACCACTTGTTGGCATCTTGATGGGTGTACTATTCAGAGGCTGACGCACTCAAACTTTGACTGAAATAAGCCATTAACAATTCATTTTTCCCACGAGCAGGGGCGGAGCTAGTGTATAATGTGGGGGGTCGGACGAACCCAGTAGCTTTTTCGTAGACTCTGTATTTGTATTAGAAGATCCAATAAATATATCTAAATTTCAGCGTGCGAACCCCCACCATAAATTAGATGATGGCTCAGTGGTAAGAAGCAAGGGGGGAAAGGCCTTCGGCGTTGGAGATTGTGGGCTCGAACTTCCCTACAGCAAGTTCTTTTCCTTTACCCTTTTACGTAAGAAAGCAATTAGAATGCTATTTTTAGATTTTTTTTTCCTTTACCTTTTTACGTAAGAAAGCAATTACAATGCTATTTTTACCTGCATAAGTCGCTATATATGCAGATTTATTTTTGAAAAAAACAAAAATATAAAATTAACAATTAAAAGAGCCAGAAAAAAAGAAAGAAGCATAAAACCTGCAATTTGCATCAGGTAAAAATTCTTCCCTCGAGTACATGTTGTGGAAGTTTTCCTTCCTCTATAAAGTTTATTAAAACTGACTTGCGAAGTAGAGTTGGCAATGATTTTTTGAATAGTTGTTTAATTTGTTATATAAAGGAGGAAGTAGATGAAAGTGTACCCAATGATGGAATTGTAATTATAATATTTATACTTATTATATAGTGTTTAAGTGGTTCGCTTCTTTTTTAAATATATATTTGAGTATCGGTACTCGTTAGTTAAATTGACGGTTATAATATATTAGCATGAGGTCGTTGTCCTTACTTAAAATTCAGAACCCACAAACCTCAAATTCTGGCTCCGCCTCTGCCCACGAGCCCCTCTCATCTGCTACAGTAACCCCTCAGATGGGCTACCGGGTCCCCATTCCTGTCATACAATTCAAACTGTAGCATTTTGAAACTTGTCATTAATTGGATATTAGGGAATAGACACAAGTCTTTGTATGACACATTTATTGGGCCTCATGTACTCTTCCCGTTCCTTAGGGCTTGTTCAAGGCTTTTGACCTTCCTGAATATCTATCCTGCTTCCCCGTCCTATTAGACTTATCATACTTGACGGGTGAATCATATTGAACGATATGGTTATGCGGGTCAGGGACCCTAAAGGTCATATCTGGACAGTAATGATGGCCATCAAAAGCATTAGGCTGAGACTCGTTGTTAGGCCGGAGTATAAAAGGTGGTTGCGGGATTGTGTAAACAGAAGCAGCGGGTACGACAAAAAGGGTCTTTTTGGGGGGTGCATGGAGGCACCTGGAATGATAGGAAGATTATAGACTGGCCAAAAACCCAGAGGGTAAAGCAGATCACTTATTCCGGAAGGTGGAGCTTGAGTTGAAAGTGGTATGGTGGAGCACCCTCAGAAAAACTCTGGATAGCGGAGGCAGACCAGTCATCCAAGCTTGATATACATGGGTCAATTGTTGTTTCAGCCTTCTCACTTCCTCAGGTACAGTCGCACCCCCAAAAACATCCCTTTTGTCGTACCTGTTGCTTCTGTTTACACAATCCCGCAACCTCCCCTCATACCCAGGCCTAACAACGAGTCTCAGCCTAATGCTTATGAAGGCCACTATAACTGAGAGTTCCTAAAGTAACTCTGTTTCCTTAAATAATTAGCAAAAGCAATGTCTTTCCATCATTAATGTTCTAATGTTAAATCCATACCAATTAAGTGCAAATTTGCTGATTTAGATGTACCTACCACTTCTGTGCTTGACCTTTCCAGTCAGATCCCCATTGATGCCTTAGCTTTTCTCTAACATCTGGAGGGAAATCATATGTTACCCAATGTGGAACCTACATCAGATTCAGAACATCAATAACCAGACTACTGCTACTCAAAACAGGAGATTGCATCTAATTCAGAAAAAGGATCTCATATACTCAGGTTTCGTCAGCCGGGGGAAGCCAACTTTAAACTGTGGGAACTCTCCTTGCAGCCCAACAAGCCAAGTATCAAATAAGCACAGCCATTTTGTTGAGCTGGTTAAAGCTCTTTGTTCCTGGCCTACCTTGAATGGAAGGACCACAGAAATAAAATACGACAAATTCAAGATGATAGCAGAATCTACTTTTCATACCTCAGCAACAATTTCTGCTGAAGTAACCCCAGTTTCCTCTCTTAATTCCCTGATGGCAGCATTTGTTGGATCTTCGTTGTCATCAACTCCACCCTGATTCAAAAACCCAGATATGTTTTTCTTTATTTTATTGCAGAGGACCAAGATTTCAAAAAAATTACACAGTTCTTCTAACTTTTTCTTTTATTCTAATTTTTACAGCAAAAGAAACATCAAACTTTGAAACTAAGAAAACCTAACATCTTCAGAGAACATGCAAATATTGTCAAATGAAGGGAAGTGCATATGAAGGTTTTTAGGATGCCAAATCAGAACTGAACCTTGAGATCTTACAAGCATAATTATTTCTATACAAGACCTGCTCCCCATGAAGAAGCATAGACATGCATTTCACATTTATGCAACATAAAACCATATTCTGAAGATGTATCAAAGCCATTTCACAACAAATAATTGGACCTTTGCAATATAACTTTGTTGTTTCTGATTAGAAAGAAGATTAATAGTTTCTAGTCTTTTTTTTGGCCAAAAAAATAAAAAATAAAAAATTCTAGTCTTTGTTGCTGCATTTTAAAAAATTCTAGAACTTTAATTAGATCGATTTTTAAAAGTCACTACCATTTTAAATAGAGCCTTGATACATATGTGGAAAAGCGACCTGCCAAAGAGCCTTCTGTGACAAAGAAATCAAGATAGATTAGTATGATGTCTTCTCTTGGGCCTAAATGAATCTAATTTGATTCAAGTGACCACACTATTTTGGATCATGACCCATTTGTGTACACGCATGTTAAAAATAGAATCACATTTAGAGCGTGAAAAAGGCAAAACTGCCAACAGGTAGTAGCCAAACATGAGCTTTTAGTTTTGGAACTAAACTAAATTTTCCTAGAAACCCATTTCTTAGCCTATAATTTAGTTATTTTATGGGTATATATGGCATCATAAATGTTAAACCCCACTTACATTTTTATTGCCAAGTTTCAAAGATTCATGTTTGATGAAACGTCTCAGTATCTCTTCTAAACATTCACATTTGTTGAAATGCATTACACAAGCTGCAGCATATAGGTCATCTAAGTTTTTGCTAAGTGTCCCACATTCAAACCTCAGAGGGAGCTGAATAGAGTCCCTTTCACTTTGTTCAGCTGTTCAAGGGTGCTATAGACAAGTCGCTAAAGGCTGGCGGAATAAGTTGTTGTCTCCTAATATAATTTTGGGAAATCCTAATCTTATCAACTAGCTATTAGGGTTAAATCCAAAATCCATTTTCTTAACATGATATCAAACCAGACCCATCTCAATTCTTATTTACCTATATTGAACCCCATGTTATACTATCCACGCATCCGATGTCCAGTGCATGACATGTATGGGATGTTAAATATCCCACATCGGTTGAAGAAATAGGTTATTATCTCCTTTTGTGGTCTTTCCAATCCTCGCGTCATGAGCTAGCTTTTGGGGTTGAGTAGAACCAAGGTCCATTTCCTAAACAACTTTCAACTCAGAAGTCAGAACAGGCCTTATTTGTTTCACTATTCCAACAGATAATTGATAATCCAAACTTCAGGGAAAAGAATTACCGGACTATATCTTACCAAGAAAAAAATAAAGAATTACTGGACTATAAGAGACTAGTACTACTATAGTCGGTCCTATTGCATTGTCCTTCCAAGTCAAGATTACACTGTGTTTAAGCTAAACTCCTTTTCCTTGTCGGATTGTTGATCGCTATAACCTATTCCACAAGGTAATTAAATAGCGATTCTTGACTCTTCTTGGACTTAGAGGCACCTATTAATACTTCCAACTTCCATGATAAACTCATGGATTACATTTATCCACATATTGGATAGTAGATTATGGTAGGAAGTAAGATATAACTAGTGGGACATGATAGTTAACTTTAAAAAGTGGCTAAGTTTTAGTGAAGATATTTGTTTCATTCTCTCACCGCACAAGCATCTACATTTTAGCTAATGGTTATCTCATCCAGCCATGTTCTTTGCGAGTTAGAGTGAATACTATTTCACCTCTGTGGCAAGAAATCAATTGATGCATTAGGTCAAAATTTAGATTTTATACAAAGGTGTTTAACTAGACAAAGATGTTCAATACGTTGGTTCAAAATTATAACCAAAGTAGAAGACAAAATTAAAGAGATGGTTAAATAGTTAGCTTGATGAATATGAATGGACTGTCAAATATTTTTGAATGTCCCAAAATGTAAAGAATGTCATATAAATTGAAACAGGTGGAGTACTACTCCTAATTTCCCAGACAGCATACCAAAGGAAATCAAATACAAATTGTGGGGCGTATTCACATGTCAGATGTATCAGAGAAGGTAGGGTTCCCCTACAAACTATTCGAACTAAAATTGATTATTGCTCATTTACAGTTTGAACTATCTATGGAGTATTGGGCATCAAAATTTGGATATTTCTAGACTAGAAATACTTTTACTAACTTGACTTGACCAGTTTGTAGTGGAAAACCTCACTGGCATAATCTTGTATAGTCATTCACTAGAGTTTTGGAACCCTGAGTTACCGTGTTCCAGGTCCAAGACGCTAACCTACGCTCGTACACTCCAACCTGCGTCTTTAGGACTTAGCTATGAAGATAATTCCCGCTTAACCGATTATCTTGCCTAGTGTCGGAGCTAGGATTTTCAGAGTTCAAAATATGGAGTAGAGTAAACACATGAAAAAGAATCCACTTGTATATACATAAAAGAAATAATTTTAACCATGTATAAACAATGTAATTTTCCGCCAAAGGAGGTTAGGATGAACCCCTCGGCCCTACCTGGCACCACCCCTGAACTTGCCCCACCCATCCTCCCACCCCCAACAACCATAAGTGAATATGCTATTTGAATTTTGAGTCCACATACAGCACATTCAACAACTTAAACAAAAAGAATAGCCAGAAACACAATCGATATCTACATTATTTACCTGCGGCATTTGCCAGGCACTAGGTATATCTAGCCTTGAAGCAGCAAAAATCTGCAAAATTTAGACTTTTAAGAAAATGATAGTTCAATCAAAGAGAAACCAAAAACTCCCTCTCTCCCAATTTACGTGCCACAATTAGAAATCCAAGATTCAAATTTTTAAACTTTGATTGTAAATTCAAGTTTTTTGAAATAAAATTTATATATTTGAAACTATAAAGAAATTCCAGTCAAAGAAAAACTTACTCCCTCCGTCCATCTTACTTGTGCACTTTTCTATTTTGGAATGTCCAGCAATACTTGTTCAGTTTGGAAAACCAATACATAATTTACCTTTTCTTTTCTCATTTTACCCTTGATATTAAATACTATTCATTCCTCATTACATTTTTCAAAGCAAAAAAATTATTATATTCAAAGACTGATATATAGTAAAATCACACCTTCATTTATTGTTTCTTAATATATATGCCAAATAAAAAGTGGATAAGTAAAGATGAACTGAGGGAGTAATTGACCATCAAAATTCCGATTGTGCCACGTAATGACTAAAAATTCCAACTGTGACATATAAATGACTCGAGAAATTCCAAGTGCATCACGCCAATGACTCTCGAAATTCCAATAGTGCCACATAAATGACTCTCGAAATTCCAATTGTGCCACATAAATGAGACTCGAAATTTCAACTGTGCAAAATGACTGGAAATTTCAATTGTGTCACGTAAATTGGGACAGAACGAGTACTAAATAACATACATAGATTGCTTTATTAAATGTGAATAAAAGAGACCTTTTTATTAGAAGGGTTCATTAGACAAATTCCTACGTTTCTTCTGTAACCTTCAGGCGGATTCTCCATTGGTGATGATGATGGCGACTGTGATGACAGTGAAGCAAACGGAGTTGTTTTGCAGCGAAGAAGGAGTGGCAAAGCGGTAATTTGGTGGGATTTTGGATGGCAATATGGGGAAGGAATTGAGGTGTTGAGCTGCGATGAAAGACGAGGAAGTGGAAAGGTGGAGATGATGATGGATCGACAAAATAAAGCCATGAACATAACCCAAAAACATTGTTAATGCGTTGCAATTGGTTTATATTCACTTGGAAAAAGGTAAAATATATCATTGAACTATTTAAAATTCGTCAGTTATATTCTTTACATTTTATCTTTAAAAATATATGTCATTATATTTTTGGCTTAAATATATCCTTCACGAGTAAAATAGCTTAAAAATACTCTTTTTACTGCTCCAAAACAAGAAAAAATATCCAATTTTACCCTTAAATTATGCAAAATGCAACAGTTTTGCCCTTTATTTAAAGTTTAGGAAAAATGCTCTTAATTATAAGGACTTACCATGTGTTTGGAAGCCCTTGACCAAACAAGTATCTTACAGAGAGCAAAAATTTATATCGGAGATTGTGAGATTAATTGAACTATTTTAAATGACAGTTTTTACATAATATCAACTTATATTATATAATTTAATTACCTGCATTAATTTTTTAACTAAATAATTATTCAATTATTTCCTGTCCAAATGATTATACTGGTGGTCGAGTAAACTTTGGGATGACTTGAGGTTACAATAACTAATACTCCCTCCGTTTTAATTTATATTAATTAGTTTAACTTGGTTGTGGTCTAAAATAAGTCTAAGATGTTTGTGTAACTATAAATTATTTCATTAAGGATAAAATGAGTATTTTAAAGTTAAATTGTTACTAAATATAGAAATGTGTCATTTTTTTTTGGACTGATTAAAGAGGAAAGTGAGTCATATAAATTGCGACAGAGGGAGTATACCATACCAAAGATATAATTGATTTGATTATTCTATCATATCGTTCTTAGAATTAGTAAAATGGATTTTAAATAACAGATAACGCACAAGTACACCCCTAAACTATACCTGAAGTTGCTATGACACACTTAAACTTTACGGGGGTCCTATTATCCCCCTAAATTCATTTTTTCTATATTTTTGTGCTCCTTTTGTGCTGACATGGCTGCTATGTCAGCACAAATGGGGTACAAAAATATTCTATTACTTGGCAGCCACGTCAGCAAAAGGAGCATAAAAATACAGAAAAAATGAGTTTAGGAGAATAATAGGATCCTCGTAAAATTTAAATGTGTCATAGCAAATTCGGGTATTGTTTGAGGGTATTTGTGCCTTATCTCAATTTAAACAATTATGAAAGAAAAGATTTGTTATATTATGTTTAGAAATAAAAACTCATACATAATGTACCAAGTAATCGGGAAAAAAACAATAGTTGAAGTTGCAACATTTGTTTTTGGGTTGCCGAACGACCAACAATAGATGTTGGGTCGGGTCAGGTCAGGTCGAAAGGCAAACATATCTAATGATGCTCTTTTCACTATTTGCTGTAACAACAAATAAAATCAAAGTCAACTTCGCAAGTAAATTAACAAGATTTGCCTCGATTAATGCTTTTGTGAGATCACTAATTCATTGCAAGTTGGAGAACATAGGATTATCACATCGCATATGAATTACTTCCTCCGTTCATCTTTACTTGTTTAGTATATCAAAAATAGATGTCCAAAGATACTTGTCCAGTTTGAAAAACAAATGAATAATTTAGCATGTAGTTCCTAATTTACCCTTATCACTAACTATAGCCATTTCCCTAATTCATTTTCCAAGACGTTATATTTATTATATTTAAAGGGTGATCTAATAAAATTGACATTCTATTTATTGCTCCTTAAAGGGTGTGCCAGGTTAATAACAGACAAGTAAAGATGCACGGAAAAAGTATGAAAATATCGAGCTAGTTAGATAATAAGAAATCAAAAAAAAAAAATTACCAAGAAAAAGAAAAGGGAGGAGAATAGACGAAACGTCTGACTCCCGTCTTTGCCAGTGGCACCAGGAAATCGTTTGTTCAATGTGGCACTTTAACTTTTTATCATGTATAACTTTTTATCGTGTATATTTTTTCTATATGTATAGAGTCACGGGCAAAGACGAATATAAAATTTGACCTTATGGGTTTAAATTTGTAATTCTATCACTTCCATCAAATTTATTGAGTTCAGAATCCATTATTTGTATATATTTAGTGAATTTTTTTTAACACATACATAATCTAAATAAAAATTTATAGATTCAGATGAACCCATAGCTAATACATCGAATATGCCCCTGGTCATGTGGTACCCCTCGGCCCTTACTAATGAAAATGTGCAAAATATTGATTTCTAGGGGACAAAGGTCATTTTCAAGCTTCAATTTTCGGTCCTATGATTTTTCAATTTTCACTTTCATGACTTAGTTTGTTTTGGAGATTTCTTGTTGCAATGGGAGGAAAAAAATCAAAGAAGCACTTGGTTCAAAATATAATTCAGGAATGAGAGAAGTCATGAGATAACCTATTTCATTACAAAGATCTAGACATTGTTAACATTTCTTCTTGCTACACATCAATTATAAAGGTTCATCACCCACCAATAATATGTTATTATAGTAGTAAATTACACACATGATGCGGGAAGATCTATCATTGAGAGTCCTCCTTTTAGTACTAATTTACTTGAAATTAAAAATCAGTCTAGTGCACAAAGCATCCCGCATTCATGCAGGGTTCGTGGAAGGGCAGGCCGTGTGTGATGTAGACATTCTATCCTAATGCAAGTACTAGTGGATGCTTCCACCGCTCGAACTCATGACATATAGGTCACACGAAGACAATTTTACTGATTTGGTTAAGGACTTAACTAATATAAATTGATAGCATAATGAATTTTTACGCTATTAATTTAATTTAATTTTCGGTACCAAGTCGTCATTCTTATTCCCCAATTAAATGGTTCCCCTTTGTTATGAATACTTACTTATAGTTACTATATTTCCGATGACCCGATGATCTAAAAATACTTTTATATTGTCAGTGTACATAAGTTATAAACACTAATAAACAAATGATTTAACCCAAAATCCATTTATATATATAAGGTATATCAAGTGACTAGGCAATTAGTACAATAAGATGATATTCTTTCTACTCATTGTGTCCATTACTATTTTTCTTATCTTTCTTCTTCCTAAAGCCAAAAAGAGTGGAAAAAATAATCTGCCACCAGGTCCTATAGGGCTTCCATTCATTGGAAATTTGCATCAATTTGATAGTTTAGCCCCTCATCTCTATTTTTGTAAACTTTCCAAGAAATATGGAAAGATCTTCTCATTGAAACTTGCTTCTATTCCAATTGTTGTAGTATCTTCAGCAAAATTAGCAAAAGAAGTACTCAAGATTTAGTGTTTTGTAGTAGACCTTCTCTTATTGGCCAACAAAAATTGTCTTACAAGGGTCATGATATTGGCTTTGCACCTTACAATGACTATTGGAAGGAAATGAGAAAAAATATGTGTTCTTCATCTATTTAGTCTCAAGAAAGTGCAATTATTCGGTCCCATTCGTGAAGATGAAGTCTAAAGAATGATCAAGAAAATATATCAACAAGCTGCTAATTCTCAAATAGTCAATTTAAGCAATTTGATGATTTCACTTAATAGTACAATTATTTGTAGAATTGCTTTTGGTGTTAGTTTGATGAAGAAGCACATGAGAGGAAGAGATTTGATTATATTATGGCTGAAGCTCAAGCTATGTTGGCAAGCCTTTTCGTGTCTGATTTTTTTCCTTCTTTAAGTTGGATCGATAAACTTACTAGATTGACTGATAGACTTGAGAAGAATTTCAAAGATTTGGATGAGTTTTATGAAGAACTAATTGAGCAACATCACAATCCCAATAGGCCAAAATCCATGAAAGGAGATATTTTAGATCTTTTGCTTCAATTGAAGAAAGAACAATTTACACCAATTGATCTCTCTTTGGAGGATATAAAAGGACTTCTCATGGTAATTTTCTGTTGCTTGAACCTACTACTTCTACACGCACTCGCACACATTTACATATACATGTACATATAATGCATATAGACATATGTATGTTTGTACGTATATAGAGGTGGCAAATGGACGATGTGGATTAAGATAGAAAATGATGGGTCATAATTCAATTCGCCCAACGTGATCGATGCAACCTCCCATCCTTTTGTATTTTGCTTCTTGAAAAATTTTGAAAGAAAATTTATTTTTCTTAAATTGTTAGACTAAATTCTTACAAATTTTCATTAATTCCACTATCCAAATTTGATTTTGTATGTATGTTATTTGAGCTTGGACTGTATAATATGACCCATCTGGTTACACTATTGACTGTATTAATCCAATAGTTTAACATTCCATTTCGAATTTAACCTATTAAATCATGGATTTATTTTGCTTGCTCCAATATATAGCTTGTATGCGTCTATTACCTTGAGAATTTCTCATGAATTGACAATTTTATCTTTTTCCTCGTCAATTTTGTGTTAGAATGTGTTAGTTGCTAGATCAGACACTAGCGCAGCTACAGTAATATGGGCAATGACAGCCTAGATTAAGAATCCAAAAGCCATGAAGAAAGTCCAAGAAGAAATCAAAAATTTAATTGGGAACAAAGGCATTGTGAATGAAGATGATATATCCAAAATATGCCTCATCTCAAAGCAGTGATAAAAGAGACATTTAGATTATATTCACCAGTTCCACTCCTAATACCAAGAGAATCAATGAAAAAATCCACGCTAGAATTAAGGGATGAAATTCAGCCAGGAACTATAGTTTATGTTGACGCATGGGCAATTGCAAGGGATCCTGAAATATGGGAAACTCCAGTATACCTGAGAGATTCTTGAATAACGATATCAATTTCAAGGGACAAGATTATGAGCTAATTCCGTTTGGAGCAGGAAGAAGAGGGTGTCCAGGGATTGCACTTGGGGTTGCATCGATGGAACTTGCATTATCAAATCTTCTTTATGCATTTGATTGGGAGTTACTGTTGGGTTCTAAGTGTATTGTGAATGGAAAATGGAGGAAAAGTGAAAGAGTGAAATTTCACTTTAAGAAAGTTAAGTTCTCCCACATTGGTGGGAGAAAGAAACTTTTTAGTGTTTATAGTGGAACACTCCCCTTCATGTAGAGAGTGAGGCAAGAGCAAGACAAGTTTCGCGCTGTTGTCGTTGTCGCTCGGCTTCGGATTTGGCAAATCGATCGAGAGATTATCTTTTTGGACAAAATTCATTTGAAACTTGAAATATAGTGATATGATTCTTCTCCATTTGCGGACGCATGTCACAACGCACCTCGAAGGAACGCGACTCTTCGAGGCAAACGACACACTGTTTTGGAACAGATACGCGACCTGCGAGCGCAGGTGCCGCATAGGCCAAAGCAGCCAATATTGGTTTTGACAAAATAGCCACCTGCGGGCGCAGGTGGTCACGTCGTTCCAGAAAAGTTGCTTCTGTTCATGAACCTTTGCTTCTCTTCTGAAGCACCAACTTTTTGGCTATAAATAACTGACTGATTCCTCAGGTTTTGACACGAAATTTGTGAAAGAAAAACATCTTCTTCTTCTTGGAAAAACTCAAGTGTGATCTTAAAATCATTGAGTGCGTTCGAAGTTCGGTAGAATTTGAGGTACCACTATTCTACTGAAGTGAATCATTTTATCCTAGGAGGAAAGTTTCCATAACCTCGGGTACTTGAGGGGAATAAATTCCTTAAGGACACACCGTGAATTCGGTGGACTTGATTCTACATTTCTGTTTCATCTCCTTTCTTACGGTTTTGCTATTTTCCAGTAACTAGTAGAGACTTCATTTTGATAGTTCATTGTTGTTGAACTTGTGTTTGAAGTTGTTGAACTTAATTGGTTGTTCTTGAACTAGTTCTTGACCTTAAAGTTGAAGTTCTTGTTATTTAAATGCAGATAGTTGTACCCGGAAACAACAATCTTAAGGAATTTAATATAATCTGTATTTTGGATTTCTGGAGATTAAAGCCATTTGGTTTTCTACTCTGTCTGAACTTGATAATGATTTGAAGATATAAAAACTTCATCAGTAGTGAAAGATCATTCGGTTGACGATTTGAAGAATATAAAAACTTCGTCGTTAAACTAGAAATAAGTTGTTTAAAGTTTTAAACTTTATTGTTAGTATTTAAGATACTAAATTGGTTGTCTCTTTGTGACAGCAAAATGACTAATGAAATTCAAGTCAATGATGGAACGACGAATGTTGCAGCAACAAACATTGCTACTTCAAGTCGTACGAATGTTGCTCATGTCATGGCACCAACGAAAAAACCAAAAAAAAATTCTGGTGTGGATTTCAAACGTTGGCAGCAAAAGATGTTCTTTTATCTGACTACTTTGAGTCTGCAAAAGTTCATCACAGAAAGCATTCCTGAATTACTGGAAGATACTCTGGAAAAGGATCGCTTTGTAGTAACTGAAGCTTGGAAGCACTCGGATTTTTTATGTAAGAATTACATATTGAGTGGCCTACAAGACGACCTATACAATGTGTACAGCATGATGAAGACCTCAAAGGACCTCTGGGATGCTTTGGAAAAGAAGTACAAAACGGAGGACGCTGGAATGAAGAAATTCATTATTGCCAAATTTTTGGACTTTAAGATGGTAGACAGCAAAGCTATAGTTACCCAAGTCCAAGATTTGCAAGTCATTATTCACGACCTCCTTGCAGAAGGTATAATTTTAGATAATACAACAACAACAACAACATACCCAGTGTATTCCCACCAGGTGGGATCTGGGGAGGGTAAAGTGTACGCAGTCCATACCACTACCTCAGGTGAAGTAGAGAGGTTGTTTCCGATAGACCCCCGGCTCAGAACTGATAACAATAGCTGACAAAAACAAAAATAAAATAAAAAAATAGATAACACAACGCTAAGAAGCAAAAATCTGCTAAAAAACACAATCATCACCAAAGCCACGCGAATCAGAATCTGCTAAAAACAGCAGGCACAGATACAAACAAACACTCCTTCAAACACTCCTTCCTACTAATACGTACGTCTTCCTACTACCTAACCCTCTTCTTAGATAATACCTTTGTTAAATATTTTAAGAAGGTTATTAATGTTCACTTAACCTTTTTTGTAGGTTTGATTGTGAATGATGCTTTTCAAGTAGCTGCGATAATCGAGAAGTTACCAACTTTGGAAGGACTTTAAAAACTACTTAAAGCATAAACGTAAGGAGATGTCAGTTGAAGACCTCATTGTGAGGTTGAGGATTGAAGAAGACAATAAGGTAGCTGAGAAGAGGTCTCGTGGGAACTCTGTAATAAATAGAGCAAATATTGTGGAAGATGATCCCAACAAATCGAAGAAGAGAAAGAAAGCACAAGCACAACAAGGCAATCCCCCTAAGAAGAAATTCAAAGGAAATTGCTTTAATTGTGGCAAAGCTGGCCATAAGTCTGTTGATTGTCGGGCTCCGAAGAAGGGAAAGAAAAAGGACCAAGCAAACATGGCTGAATCCAAACAAGAAATGAACAATCTGTGTGCTATGCTCTCGGAATGTAATCTTGTTGGAAATCCTAGAGAGTAGTGGATTGATTCAGGTGTCACCCGCCACGTGTGTGCCAACAAAGAATTATTTGCATCATTTGCTCCGGCTTAAGATGATGAGAAGATATTTATGGCTAACTCCGCTACGACAAAGGTTGATGGAACGGGCAAGGTTTGCTTGAAGATGACATCAGTCAAGGTGGTGACACTAAACAATGTCCTTCATGTTTCGGAGTTGCGAAAGAACTTGGTATCTACTTCACTTCTGACTAAGAATGATTTCAAATGTGTGTTTGTTTTCGACAAAGTTGTAATTAGTAAGAATGAAGTGTATGTAGGCAAAGGTTACCTCACCGAGGGCCTTTTTAAGATCAATGTAATGAATATTGATATGAATAAAAGTTATGGTTCTTCTTACTTATTTGAGTCAAATGATTTATGTCATGAACGTTTAGGACATGTCAATTATAAAACCTTGTGAAAACTGATTAACTTGGAAGTTTTGCCTAACTTTGAGTGTAGTAAATCAAAGTGTCAAACATGTGTTGAATCTAAATATGCTAAGCATCCGTATAAGTCTGTTGAAAGGAATTCCAATCCCTTAGACTTAATTCACACAGACATTTGTGATATGAAGTCGACACCATCATATGGTGGAAAAAAGTATTTCATAACTTTTATCGACGATTGCACTAGATTTTGGTATGTCTATTTGCTGAATAGTAAGGATGAGGCAATAGATGCATTTGGGCAATATAAAACTGAAGTTGAGAATTAGTTGGATAAAAAGATCAAAATGATAAGAAGTGATAGGTGTGGAGAATATGAATCTCTTTTTGTGGAGATATGTTTGGAAAATGGAATTGTCCATCAAACTACGGTCCCGTATTCACCTCAATCAAATGGGATTGCGGAAAGGAAAAACCAAACATTGAAGGAAATAATGAATGTCTTACTAATAAGTTCGGGTTTACCACAAAACTTGGGGGGGGGGGGGAAGAAGCTATCCTTACAGCTAATCGCATACTCAATAGAGTGCCCCATGAAAAGACACAATCTATTCCATATGAAAATGAAAAGAAAGGAAACCCAACTTGAAATATTTCAAAGTGTGGGGGTGTTTAACCAAAGTCCAAGTTCCTATACCTAAAAGGCTGAAAATAGGACAAAAAACTGTGGACTGTATTTTCATCGGATATGCTACAAATAGTAAAGCATGTCGATTTTTGGTTCATAAATCCAAACATCCGGATATCTATGATAATGCGGTAATTGAATCAGATAATGCTGAGTTCTTTGAACACATTTATCCATATAAGTCTCAAAATGAATTATCGAGTGAAGGGTCTAAACGACCCAGGGATGAACCAATGGAGAATGTACATAATGAAGAGAATCCAAGGTGTAGTAAGCGACAAAGAACATCGACTTTCTCGGATCATATTTTGTAACATTTCTTCTTGAAAATAATCCTCTAACATTTAAAGAAGTGATGTCGTCTGCGGACTCATCCTTTTGGAAAGAGGCTGTCAATAGTGAGATTGATTCAATCTTGAGCAACCATACTTGGGAGTTGGTTGATCTTCCTCCAGGAAATAAACCTTTAGGTTCTAAATGGATCTTCAAAAGGAAAATTAAAGCTGATGGTACTATTGACAAATACAAGGCAAGACTTGTAGTGAAAGGCTTCAGACAAAAAGAAGGTTTTGACTATATTGACACATATTCGCCAGTAACAAGGATAACGTCCATTCGAATGTTAGTTGCATTAGCTGCGGTATATGATCTTGAAATCCATCAAATGGATGTGAAAACAACATTCTTAAATAGAGAATTGGAGGAAGAAATTTACATGGAACAATCCGAGGGTTTTGTGGTTCCTGGTAAAGAATGGAAAGTGTGTAAACTTGTTAAGTCACTTTATGAACTAAAACAAACACCCAAACAGTTGCATGCAAAGTTTGACCAAACCATGTTGGCAAACAGATTCAAAATAAATGAATGTGATAAATGTGTTTACATTAAAGACACTCCAAATCACAAAGTCATTGTTTGTTTGTATGTGGATGACATATTGATCATCAGTAGAGACATTTCTGACATAAATGCCACAAAACGGATGTTTGAGAGCAAGTTTGATATGAAAGACCTTGGAGTTGCGGATGTGATATTAGGAATAAGAATTCATAGAACTCCACAAGGGTTGGCATTGTCACAGTCTCATTATATTGAAAAGGTACTTGACAAGTTCAAGTATTTGGATTTCAATATTGCCAAGACTCCATTAAACGTGAGTTTTGCACTTCAAAATAATGAAGGTGAAAATGATTCACAATTGGATTATGCAAGAGTGTTGGGAAGTTTGATGTATATCATGAATTGTACACGATCGGATATAGCATGCGCTGTTAGTAAATTAAGTCGATACACGAGTAATCCCAATCAAACTCATTGGATGACAATAAAAAGAGTTTTGGGGTATCTAAAACATACTCAAGACTTTGCTTTGCATTACAAAGAATATCCAGTGGTAATTGAAGGATATAGTGATGCAAATTGGATCACCGGATCAAATGAAGTAAAATTCACGAGTGGATATGTGTTTACTTTAGGTGGAGGAGCAGTCTCTTGGAAATCATTCAAACAGACTTGTATTGTCCGCTCTACTATGGAATCTGAATTTATCGCATTAGATAAAACCGGTGAAGAAGCTGAATGACTTCAAATTTCTTGGAAAATATTCCTTATTGGCCCAAACCATTGACACCAGTATGCATACACTGTGATAGTCAAGCGACAATAGGTAGGGTAGGGAGCATGATGTACAACGGTAAGTCTCGTAATATAAGATGGAGACATAATACCGTTAGAGAACTTCTCTCTAGTGGAATTATCACGATTGATTGTGTAAAGTCAAAGGATAATGTGTCGGATCCACTTACACAAGGCCTATCTAGAAAGGGAGTTGAGAAATCATAAAAGGAAATGGGTTTAAGGCCTAGGACAAGTCATCACAGTGGTAACTCTACCTAGCGGACTGGAGATCCCAAGAGTTAGGTTCAAGGAGATCAAACAAAGTTGTGATTGATGGTTCAACATTGTCAATAAACTCAACCCATTCTCATGATGAAGACAATATTCAGGAAACAAGGATAAGACTTATGGTTGGTAGTCTTTTAATGGTTTCTAAGTTTTACATATTTGACCAAATAGTTTGATTTATAGGATTGAAACATTTAGGAATCACCTATGTGAGAGTGAAGTGGAAGTTGCTTCAATGAGAATGGTAGTAAAGGCCTATTCTCTAAGCTCTCATGAAACCAGGTTGTGTTCATGGCTGAAAAGAATAAAATCGTGAGAACTATAAATGGTAAAAGACTGGTTGTGTGCCTTGTGTTGTCTAGGTGTATATTAAAGTTCGACGGCTTAAAGATATCACATCTACCGATTGACCGAGTACATCCGATGCAAGTTCACTATGGAAAATTCAAAGGGAAACCTACTTATCCAAATGCAATTAGTCTTTGCTTGCTGATCACACACTTGTTCGTATAGTCTTTGTTGAAATAGCCATTCCTCATTCATGTGGGGGATTGTTGGATTCTAAGTGTATTGTGAATGAAAAATGGAGGGAAAGTGAAAAAGTGAAATTTCACTTTAAGAAAGTTAAGTTCTCCCACATTGGTGGGAGAAAGAAACTTCTTAGTGTTTATATTGGAACACTCCCCTTCATGTGGATAGTGAGGCAAGAACAAGACAAGCCTCGAGCCGTCGTCGTCGTTGCTCGCTCGGCTTCGGCTTCGAATTTGGATTTGGATTTGGATTTGACAAATGATCGAGAGATTATCTTTTTGGACAAAATTCATTTGAAACTTGAAATATAGTGATATGTTAATCCAAAAATCCGATAAGAAATGATTCTTCTCTATTTGCGGATGCATATGACATGTGCGGACGCATGTCACAACGCACCTCGAAGGGACGCGACTCTTCGAGGCAAACGACACACTGTTTTGGAACAGATACGCGACCTGCGAGCGCAGGCCGAAGGAACCAATACTGGTTTCGACAAAATAGCCACCAACGGGCGCAGGTGGTCACGTCGTTCCAGAAAAGTTGCTTCTGTTCATGAACCTTTGTTTCTCTTCCGAAGCATCAACTTTGGCTATAAATACCCGAATTATTCCTCAAGTTTTGACACGAAATTTGTGAAAGAAAAACATCTTCTTCTTCTTGGAAAAACTCAAATGTGATCTTAAAATCATTGAGTGCGTTCGAAGTTCGGTAGAATTTGAGGTACCACTATTCTACTGAAGTGAATCATTTTATCATGGGAGGAAAGATTTCATAACCTCGGGTACTTGAGGGGAATAAATTCTTAAGGACAC
Source organism: Capsicum rhomboideum (assembly GCA_031232105.1). Lineage (NCBI taxonomy): Eukaryota > Viridiplantae > Streptophyta > Magnoliopsida > Solanales > Solanaceae > Capsicum > Capsicum rhomboideum. The sequence goes on from CP124707.1 coordinate 42,578,958, forward strand.
ACCATGAATTCGGTGGATTTGATTCTACATTTCTGTTTCATCTCCTTTCTTACGGTTTTGCTATTTTCCAGAAAATAGTAGAAACTTCATTTTGATAGTTCATTGTTGTTGAACTTGTGTTTGAAGTTGTTGGACTTAATTGGTTGTTCTTGAACTAGTTCTTGAACTTAAAGTTGAAGTTCTTGTTATTTAAATACAGATAGTTATACCCGGAAACAACAGTTACCTAGTGGGTTGAAAAAAGAGGACATTGACACATATGGTAGGCCTGGAATCACTGTGAATAAGAAAAACGATCTTTGCCTTATCCATAAAAAAATTTTCTAAATTACACTCCAAAGTGAATCCCTAAGGCGAGTTCTTGAGGTAAGTTGAATTCACTATTGTTTTCAACTCGAATTATGTACTATTCAATTAATCTTAGTTAGGTTGGTGTATTAAAATTAAAGTTGGGGAAGATATATATATTAGTATGATTGTTAGAAAAGTTTGTATCATAGATAAAAGACAACATGATCTAAATTTTGAATAATCACTTCAAAAAAGTGATCACGTTCTTTATAAGAAGATAAATAAGACTTTTGAATCTTGTGATCTTAAATTAAAGATAGTAGAAGGTACAAAATGTTCTTTAATTTTGTGGTGTTAAATGTGTATGTGAACAGTTTGAATTAAAAAAACGTCGAAAAAGGAAAGAGACATTCTTTATAAAACGAACTAAAAATGAAACTAAAGGAGTATATACTCACATATATTTGATAAGGAAAATTGTGCATCACCTCAAAATTAACACTGGAATTTATTAGAAGTTGATTGTCAAGAACTCAAATACATATCCCAAACAAGTATTGAGTACTTCTTAATCTGCCACTTTTATTCCTTCTACTGAATGAACTCAAGAATCATAAGGAGTGGCAATCAAAATGAGATTATCTTTTCTTGTTGCAGAAACTCCAGGTGACTCAGTCATGTCAAGACTTTGATGACTTTGTCCATTAGGGAGTTTCCAGTCGAAGTGATAAAGTAACTGAGCTAAAAATTGTCCAACATTAGCCAAACCAAATAGCATTCCAGGACACATCCTTCTTCCTGAACTAAATGGAATAAACTGATGATAATTTCCAAGAAAGTCGACAGGACTATTCTCGAATCTTTCTGGCAAAAAACTCTCAGGATCGTCCCAACTCTCAGGATCTCTTCCGATTGCCCATGCATTAACTAAAACTCTGGCTTTAAGAGGTATAACGTACCCGTCAATCTTTGTTTCCTCCATGCATTCTCTAGGTACAAATAGAGGTACAGGAGGGTGCATTCTTAAAGTTTCTTTGATTACTAACTTCAGATACTTCAACTCGTCAAGATCAATCTGTTGAAAATTTTTCTTTCCCTTCAAGGATTGTCTTACTTCAGCTTGTGCCTTTGCAAAGACATTCGGATTCTTCATCATTTCAGCAAATGTCCAATTTATAGTTGTTGCTGTTGTTTCAGACCCCGCGGAGAACATGTCCTGCATGATGAAGAAAAAAGAATAAAACAGCGGAAAAACTTTTACACTATCAAGTCACGTAAAAGACAACTCCATAATAAGTGTGATCAGTAAATGATCCAAAAAAATAAGGCGGAAGTTTGAAACTCAGGGAACGCGCAAGAATTCTTTATGCTCAGTACATATAAATTAAATCCTTTCTCTAATTTATTTACTCTCCCCTGCTTTGATACAGAAGAAAAATTCACTCAAGGAATATACACTGGCCCATAATAAGTATAAAAAGGCATATATATATTGAGTTGGCTAACGATTGTTAAGATAGATTTGAACAAGGAAGCTTTTTTTTTTTAAATTTGCACACACTCAAATTTGGTCTCAGCTGACAAGTAAGCACGGTGCACATCTAGATACCTCAACTCGGTCTCAACTGACAACTAAGTGCTCCAACTCGTCCCCATTGTGTCTCATGGACAACGTGACGTGACACATATATTTTGAAGGTGTCTAGAGGATCATTTTGGAAGTTAAGTGTTCAACTAACACAATAGAGACAAGAGGTGTCTAAATGTGCATACCTAAAGTTGGAGTGTTTATTTGCCTGCTAAGGCCAAGTTTGAGTGTCTATTATGTACGTTGTAATATTTATCTGAACTTATGCCAGAAGTAGTCAATACTCGTGCAAGAATATCAGGGGTTAACATAATTGTCCTTTTCTCTAAACTATCCGTAAGAAAGATCCAGTAAATGTGGTGTAAGACAGTAAGAACAATGTTCTTTCTTGTATGCCACCTTCATTGCATTAACTATTAAGCAAACTATTCTTTTGTTGGTACAATCATCCAGTATTTGGAAATCACTGGATCGACTTATTCAAGGGTAAAGTTCTTTCTACTATAGGTTTCTCCATTCTCAAGGTTCGAAGTAGCTCAAACTGTTGGTTAAGAAGGGAGGGATCTAATCCACCCCGACCAAACTAAATTTAGATAGAAAACTTACAAGTATTATTGCTTTGATATTGTCATCACTGATGGGAACTTGAAGTTCTCCTCCTTCTCTAAGTCTTAGCATAACATCAATCAGATCTTCACTTCCATATCCACCATTACCCTTTTCTCCACTCGCTCGACTCTGTTTGTGCTCGTTCAAAACATATTCCAAGATTTCATCAACCTTACCATGTACCTTCATAAGTCTAGATTTCGAACCACCAAGGTCATGAAGGAATTTCCATTTTGGGAAAAAATCAGCAGCATTAACTGCAATTGACAATGATAAAATTTCCTTCATAAGGTATATCAACTTGTCCTGGTGCTCATTGCTTATCTTCCCTAAAGCTGATCTACAAGTTACCGAACTAGTAAACCAAATAATTTTTCCTGTAAGATTGACTGGAAAATCACACATGGATCGTATCGATGAGATCATATTTGACAATTCATCTTGACGAATCGAGCTAACAAAGTTGTTGACCATCTTGGCACTCAGGAGTTCCAATATGCATATTTTACGGATCTGTTTCCAGTATGCACCATATGGAGAAAATACTACGTCCGTACAACCATAATGAACAATGTCAGCATAAGTGAGGTTTTTAGGCCTCGTTGCAAAAACGAGGTCATGAGTCTTTAGTACTTCCTTTGCCATTCGAGGTGATGATATGACAATCATAATGACTTCTCCGAGTTGTAAGTACATGAGAGGCCCATAGCGTTTCGCTAAATTTGTTAGGCCATGGTGAGCAATTGGACCTGCTAATGCTAAGTGGTGTAGGCTTCCAATGAAAGGTAGTTTCCATGGACCAGGAGGAAGTTTTAGCTTTTGGGATTTCCATTTTCTTAGTAGAAGAAAGATGAAGAGCAAAACTAATGCAACATAGTTGAAGAACTCATAAATTTCCATTTCAGTAGGGAAGTAAGAAGCTATTGATATGGATTTTGCTCGCTGAGTTTTGTTCTATATTATTGATGTGCACAGTGGGACACTCTTTGTCTTATTAAATTATAATAAGTTATAAGTTCAAGAGCTCTGGTCATCAAATCTTGTTTGCTATAGTTTAAGTTAAGGCATAATACATACACTCAAACTTGGTCTCAGCTTGCACGTAATCACTTCAACTTTCAGACCTCAATTCACCTCTTCACCGTGTCAGTTAAACAATACTCCAACTTACAAAATGATTATCTAAACACCTTTAAAATTTGTGTACCACGTCAGTGTCGGGAGTCCATGAGACACAGTGGGACGAGCTGGACTGTACGTTTAGTTTCCAGTTGAGACCAAGTTGAGGTGTTTAGATGTCCACTCTTAAAGTTGGAATGCTTACTTGCCGGCTAAGGTCAAGTCCAAGTGTATGTTTATGTATTATGCCGTTAAGTTAACATGCACACTTCTCATTGCTATTCCGTACAAAAAGTGGACCCAGAGTTTGTGGACCTATAAGTGCGAGATTTGGATTCATCATTTTGTGAGATGAAAAGAAGCATCACACTATTAGTGTCAATTGCTTGACTCACGTAAAGAAGATTTTCATATAAAAATAACATAGATGACATAGAGTTTGGTGGATTTAAATAAAATTGTGTTCCATGTGAGTGTTTATTTGGTGAGCTGATCAAGGTGTATAAATCAAGCACACTTATCAATGGGTTTTTTTTTCTTCTAGTATATAATAATAGAAAAAACACACAGGCTTTGGTGCACAAATAACAATGTTACCATGTGAAATATTCTCACTGGTTAGCTGATTAATTAAGGTGTTGTAGGATATGGATTTTATTTGATGATGAATTATTGGATATGTATTTCAAGTACAAACTCATAAGAGTGAAGTGTTAAAAACACACCTAAACTATCCTATTTTTTTGAGTTTCACACCTAAACTAATAGAAGTGTGAGAAACACACCTAAACTATCACTTTTAGTTTGAGAAACACACATAACTATAACTTATAGTTTGAGAAACACACCTAAACTATCACTTATTAGTTTGAGAAACACACCTAAAAGTTGACTAGACCAAATATTTGCTTACAAACTATTTAGGTGTGTCTAGCCATTAAAAATCAGTCCACGTGACATATTTTTATTTGTTTTTACTAACACATTATTTTTTTCATTTTTTAAATATTTTTATTCATTTTGAGGTGTGTTTCTCAAACTAATGAGTGATAGTTTAGGTGTGTTTCTCAAACCTTCAATAGTTTAGGTGTGAAACTCAAAAAAAGAGGATAGTTTAGGTGTGTTTTTGACACTTCACTCAACTTATAACGGAAAGTTGGAAGGGTTTCTTTCCCAACTAGATTACTGGTAGCATCTTATGGAGGCTTGAAGGCGATTCTAGGATTTCTGAGTATGGGTGTATTAGTAAAAAAAAAAAAAAAAGAAGAAGAAAATTATATTAAGTGGAAATTGAACCTTGTTTTTCTTGGTAAATAACTAATTTTTAATTAAGTGCACCATCAAGTCTTCTTGTAGCATGGGTGCCAACAGGTTATATTAGATCAAATCTAAAAAAATATGTACATAAAATATCTAGTTTTGAGGAAAGAGCACGGATTCACGTACCCTATAAATTACACATAAATTTGCCCCTGTGTGCAGCAGATGCTAAGGAATCACCTCGACGCCACATGACGAGGTTGTATGCTAGAGAGGGAAATTTTTATTTTGGTGCCTCGCACAATTGATGATAAGTGTGTGAGGTCTCTTTTTATCTCACAAATAGATGGACCTAAAAGTATAAAATTATGGTGTATCTACTCGTGAGACAAAAAGTAATAATCTATCTCCATTTGCATTCTTATCCTCGTCGCTTTTGTAACAATCTCCTTGGCTTTTTATTTTTATTTTTCTGGGTCGCTCTATTTCATTATTAATCTCCTCACCAATGTTATTTTTCGAGATTCCTACTACCTCTTTAGTTACTTCCCTAGTGCAGTTAATTGTCCAGTCTCATATACTGCTTGCATTTCTAATATTCTCCAAGCTCTCATCGCCGTCAATTTCTTCTCCATCTTTTAAGCTCCAACAGTAGACAAGACACACCATTTGATCCTCGATAGGTCATACAGAGCCGTTTTCTTCCTCTCAATCTCTAAATCCAGTACTAAAAGCTTTTATTAAGCTGTAAGATACTCACTCGGAATAACCTTGCAACTTTTACATAAACTTCTATCACACTTTTTAAAGACTAAATAATCTATATGAGTTTTAGCCACCATATTATGAAACGTCACCAAGTGATGACCTTCCTTCTTTGGAAAACCCAAATTAGATAACACCAAATCAAAAGCTTTAGTGACTCCTTTATTTTTATCCCCAAAACCAGAAGCGCCGTATAGGCAAAATGATCTACTGGACCCTTGTACTTGTATGCATTTGTATTATGGACCCTTTTAGTTAGCCCTTTGCCAACTGAACCCTTAAACCCGATCAAAATAAGATTTTTAAACCCTTTCTACCATGTGTGTAGCTCACTCGCCCTTGCATAAATGACATGTCACGTCCACGTCACCTAAATTAGTGGCATGTCATTATTATCTTCATTAACTATTTTAGTTATTAACCAAAAATATTAAATAAGAAAATAATAATTTCTGTTTATTTTTTAAAATAAAATTACTATTCCTTCTCTCACCTTCCCTCCACCTCCCACAACCACACCACCTTCACTTCCATCTCTTATCTTCTCCGACAAAGTATCCATCGGATTTCACTACCCACGAAAAACCACATCACAAGTAATGGTACGAAACAAAATTTCTTGAAACTTTTAGAAGTTTCTTGAAGGTATATCCTCTTAATTCAGCCATTTTCTTTCAATTTTAATTTGAATTCATGCCAAATTAGTATGTCTCCATATTTGTCCAACCTTATCTATTTAAAAATTTGAAAACCCCCAATTTGATCCCCCTCCTCCCCCCCCCCCCCCAACCCCCAATCCCCCAAATCCTTTCATAGATCAATTTTGCAAATTTCAAATTTTTTTAACAATCATTATTCTTCATATTTCCTCACAAATTGAGCACCAAATTCATGCCAAATAGGTGAAATTCTTCTCTATTTGACTTGAAATTTCAACTACATGTTCACAAACACAAACCCCAATAAATCCCAATCATAATTTTGAACTAATTTCACAAATTCACAAGACCCATTTGTTATTCTTCAAGCTTTCTCAAGCTTATCAATGGAGATTCTTTAATCTTTCAATATCCACCATCACATTCACATTAATTTACACACACACTTTGTAACACCCCAAAAATTCAAGCTAAGATTACAACCATTCTTCAAGCATATATAGAACCAAACTCAGTGATTTGATAGTATGAGAAGTGATTTAGACATGAATTAAGGCCACAAGTAACTTCTAACTCATAGCCAAGTTAAAACATTCCTTATCGATTGATTTCGTGTAAAGAATCTTTCTATAGTCAAATTCAAACTCTTATAACTCCTAGATTTTGAAGAGTTTTGGAGCTGAAGCCTACCAAATAAAATGTCTTTGAGTCTTCTTTTCAACGCCTCTGATCGTTTGTTAATCCATTAGCGGAGTAAAAAATTATGCTCAATTTACCAGAGGCTGTCTGTCAGAGTGTGACGGCTCGGTGTGACGAACCGTCACACTTTTGACGACCCATCAAGGCAAGCCATCAGGCTTAACCAGTAAGACCAAAATTTGGCCATGTTGTGATGGTTCAGACTGACGGTTAGTCAAGGATTTGATGGTTCGTCACCTAAACATTCAGACGGGACTGTTCTGCACTGTTATAATGTTTTCAAAGGGATTGTTTAGTCCTTTTCCACTCTTCTAACACCAAAATTACGTTGTTTAAGATATCCTAAGGATGATTAATAAGCCTAAACTACTCCAAATTTCCCATTAACTCAAAATTCAGTCGATACATAGAGAGAAAACAGAGAAACAGGCGATTTCCTCCTCCAAAGCAAGAACTAGGATTCTTCAACTTCAGGCTCCAAATTCAATGGTTTCACGAGGGTTTTCACTCTTAGGTATGTGGATTTAATCATTGGGTTTCCTTTCACTCATTGAGTCCCAAAGTTATTTCAAATTCTCAGTTTAATTCATCCTTCAAGCTTAGGGTTTTCATGAAAAGTGTGAATTTCCATTATCTTTCAATTTCTTGCTTTGACTAAACCATGAATATATATTTTTCCATAAATTTTAGTATCTTTACATACTCATGACTATGAACTCTCAACATATTGATAAATTCCTGAATTTTGGGCTTGAGTTATGAAATTTTCTATTACTTCAGATTACAGTATTGCCATGACTAGTTGCATTCTTCAGAGATGGCGGGTTATAAACACCCGATGACCTAGGATTTCATGCATATGTTAATGAATACTCAGTCCTCCATGTTTACATGATGTAGAATGCTTTTCAGATAAAGTGTCTCTCACTTAGTCTCAAACATCAGAATCAGTGAACTTCAGTATTATCAGTTTTGTAGATCCTCAGAGTATTTTTCTAATAAAATATATTCTAAACAGTATTTTTGGATAAGACATACTATCAGACTATTAACATTTTCATAAGTTAAGAATTGGAATTTAGGTTCAGCCTTAAGTAGTCATTTCAAAAGCTTAGCCCTCATGTGTTTCTCTTATTCCTTTTACTCCAGTCATCTCAGGTCTCCTATAAACTTACAAGTCACAGTGTTCAAAAATACATGATTTATATATATAATTATGCATTCTCATATCATAATCAGAAGCTTTGGCTCATAACAGTAAGATACATGACATGCAAGACATCCAGATATGCCAGCAATGCTGTTGAACACTTTTTCTCAAAAGTAAGTTTCTCGATTAGTATGGTATCCGGAATGCTATCAATGATCGTGGATCAGTTTTCATATAAAAGCAAAGTTCACTAGTAGTATGTCAGGCAGGTATGACATCCATGATTATGGATAATATTTTCAAGAGCTATCAGTTATATTCAGTTGGGAATAATACTTAGCACCGAGTTGGACTAGGGTTCAGCAAAATTCAAGTCCAGAACTACGTGCCACCGTAGGTATGATACTATGTTTTGCCCCAAATAGGCTTATGAGTGATCACGCCAAAATCATGGTTCTCTACCCTTAGCAAGGTATTTAACACCCTCCCAACTTGGGTTACAGGTTGGATTTCATGTTGCTCACATGGTCTATGTTGGTTACAGTAACTTCCACTTTTTAGACTCCGATCTTGTATTGACCTTGTATTCAGTTTATTCAGTATAGTATTGAACAATCACATGTTTATTACTTGGCCATTGCATCAGTTTACATGCCTCAGTTCCATGTTCAGTTCACCATGTCATATTCAACATTTTCAGTTTATATTAGTTATGCATATCTCACATGCTCAGTACCTTCAAAGTACTGACCGCATACCTTCTTTTGAGCTATATTATCTTATAATATAGGTTCCGACGTTCAGCATCCCGCTCGCGGTTAGTACGATCTCCTTCCACTTTAGCAGCAGTGTTTTGGTGAGTCCTCATCATTCGAGACTAGTTATCAGTATTTCATTTCATGTTATTTCAGTTACAGAAAGTTAAGAGTTAGTTGGGGGCTTGTCCCAGCAGCTCACCTTATTTAGAGGCTTTCAGACAGTCAGATAGATTATGTTTTCAGCTTTATGGGTTTGTATTCGGATATTGTCATTTGGGCTTAGTGTTATATATTGTCATACCCCCGTTTCGCCCGGTTCGAAGTCGAAGGGGTTTTTTCCAATTAAAGTGACGGTATTGAATAGAGATTATTTTATTTACAGAGTCGCCACTTGAAATTGAGTTATGGTGTTCCAAGTCACCTTATTGAATCCCCATTCAAAAGGAATGACTCTTCTTATTATTGGTCTGCGAACTAGAAATTCGGATAAGGAATTCTGTTGACCGAGGGGAAGGTTTTAGGCACCCCTCGAGTCCCGTGGTTTTAGCACGATCGCTTTATTGACTTATAATTGGCTTAAATTAATTCTTGGATAAGCTAGTTTGATTAGTTGCTCAATTTACCTAAGGGTTATGAGAGGAATTATGAATATATTTTCGGCTGAGGAGCGTAACCACACACAGAGCCTTATAATTATGAAGTAAACCAAGGAGCGTAACCGCACACATGATCAACCTCGATATATTGATTTAAATTTGTTCTTCTCTTTTACTACTTTGTGACTATTTTGCTCATTTCTCACGGTTTATTCTCCCTTTTTTTAAAAAAAATATAATTATAACGGATCTTGAATAAATTTACAATCCATCTAATGTTAAAAGCTTCTAATATTTGCCTATCATAGATGCTACTTGATCTAAACAGTGGCCTTGAGCAACTTTCATTCGAAATAAAATAATTAATTAGCACTATAATCAAATCTTATATTAACAATAAATGGAACATCCAGAAGCTGTACTAATTGCGTTAACTTTATTACGACCGTAAATTTCCCTTAATTTTCCTTAGCCAAACCAAATCAAACTCTTTTAATTAATAACTAATTCCATGCCCAATTTTTAATAAGTTATTTATAAACAATCTGCCAATTAACTTATTTTACTCAAATTTGAACTTACACTCACCTCCTTTAATATCAAACATGGATCAAATAAATATAATAGACTATAATTTACCATCACACATAAAAGAAATTCCACTATTGCAAAATATAACATAGGAAAAATAATGAATTCTCATAAACTCAAAGAATAAAATAGAGTAAAAAATAGAAAAGTAACAAGAATATCCAAGCTTCAACTAAAAATAAAACTTTGATTCTTATAAAATATTGAAATAGAAAAGTAATAACGGGAGCGAACCTTCGAATTCTTCTGATTAACAATGGAAAGCAATGTACAATTTACTGATTTTCAAAGTTAACAATAACTACCTTTCAAGAGCCACAAACTCGGAATGACGAACAAAACTCTCAACTTTTCCTCTCTATTTTTCTTTGTTGTTGTATTTCTGTCCGTGTATTCTCATTTGTGTGTTTAATATCTTATGGGTCTTTTCTAATTTTGTTGTTTCTCCCTTTTTTTTTTTTTTTTTTTTTTCTCTTACTGTTCTTTCTCGTTCCCTCTTTTTCCTTTGGTGTGTTTTTCTGTGTGTCCCCCGCGTGCATGTGTTGTATTGTGTTTATATAATAGGTAAGGAGTATGTGTAGTGTGTTGGTGTGTGCAGATATGTTGTGTGTGAGTTAAAAGTGGGGGGGGGGGGGGATGGGGAGTGACGTGAGGGAGTGGTAGGTTAGGGGGGAGAATGGGGTAGTTTAGGATTTATTTTTTTTTAATTCTGAAAAATAAAAATTAATAATAATAAAAATGTTAACTAATTAATTTTTATACTAAGAACATATAAGAAAAATTTATAACTAGACTAAAATAAAATTAAGAGAATATTAAGATTACTGGCTTATTTATTAAAATCTAAATTAAAAGAAAACATATTTTTTAGAAAAATTTTCTTTTATCTTGCAAAGTAAAAATAAAACTTATACTAAAATATGACTATTTTTGACATCTTTTCCACAATTTTTCAAAGAAAACCTACTAAAAATAAAATAGAAGTTAGAACAAAGATTAGACATATAATAAATATTTAAAGCTAAAATAGGTTAAAGCTCGGGAAGGATCAAAAATCACGTGTCTACATATATTATTCAGATTGCTAACTTCCGCATCAGTAATTATCAATTTATTTCGGTATTGTTAGTGTCATGCCAGACTATGGGTTAGCTTGGGGTCACTTGTAACTCTAAGCACCGTGTTACGACTATGGGGTAGTCTCGAATCGTGACACACTTCCTCCTTGAACTCAACTAACACAAATAGTCTCAATTTTTTTTAGAATCAAAAAATTAAAAATTTAAAAGAAAATCTGGAAAATATTCATGAAGTTAAATTTGGGCGGAACAAAGGAGTTAGGGTGATGGTGGTGTTGATTTGCAACAAAAAAGGAGCATTTAGGGGTAGGAAAGGCTGAAGTTGATTTGAAGAAGAAGGAAGAATAAGAAGAAGAGGAGAGTAGGTTGGAATAAAGGAGGAGAAAGTTTTTTTTTTTTTTTTTTTTTTGTGGGGGGGGGGGGGGAGGAGGAGGGGGGATGGTTGAAGAAGAACATAGGGTTTTATTTTTCTTTTAAAATTTATTATGTTTTTAAAAAAATAATGTTTTTGATGAAAAATATTGTTTTTAAGCGCTTTTTAAAACGTGTAATCACACATTTTTCCAACTCAGCAATATTAATGTCACATAAGCTCGGTCAATGGTCAATGAGGTTTGAAATATTGTGTTTTACTGAGTTTAAGGATTCAGTTGGCAAAGAGTTAAGTAGGAGGGTCCATAATACAAGCTCATACAAGTACAAGGGTCCAATAGACCATTTTGCCTCACCGTATACATCAACATAACCCCTTGAAATTGTCTCGAGGTGTAAAGTATAACTTATAAAAATAGGAGATTATTTATAATAAATAATATAATATAATAATTTAGAACGTGAAGTAAATAATACTTCCTCCGTTTCAAATTGATTGATCTGTTTTAACTTGGCACAAAGTTTAAGAAAATAAAGAAGATTTTTGAATTTTGTGGTCTTAAATTAAGACATGTCAATTATATGTACCAAAATATCCTTTAATTTTATGGTCTTAACAGGGGCGTCTCAACATTTAGGCTAGTTATGATATTTTTATATATAAATAGATATATATGTACTAACAAAAAAATGATTGAAATTTTTTGTTAGCATGAAAAAGAGAGACAACCTCATATTTTCTGAATTGAAAGTGTTAAGGGAGATAGTATTTGATCTATATACTCAATCAGATAAAATAACTTGATTCTTTTCCAAATGTCTATATTACTTATAGAATAATGTTGACAGTTCTTGTTATGGTTGTTTCAACAAAAAAAAAAGGTTTTCAAAATTGAAATTGATAGAGTTTTACTTTAGATCAATAAGGTTTAAATGCCCATTTGGATTGGCTTATTTTAAGTGTTTTTAAGTCAAAAATGACTTTTAAGCACTTTTGAAGTGTTTGGATAAATTTAAAAAGTGCTTATTAGCACTTAGTTTTAAGCTAAAATGCTAAAAAAAAAGCCAAAAGTCATAAGTTAGAATTTATAACTTATGACTTCTGGCTTATAAGTCAGAAGCCAAAAGCCAATCCAAACGGACATTAAAAGTTCAGAAATTGCTCTAAAATGAGTTGATATTGATATTTTATCCCCCGTAAAAAAGTCTTACAAAAATGGCCTTCATAAGGGGTGATTTTGATTTTTGCCCTGCTTAACAAATAATGCTCATAAGATAGACATTCTAACTTTTGCCTATACGATAGACGTTCAGGACATTTCGATAAAATGAACCAGCATAATTGACTAGAAGTTCTGTTGTATAGGCAAAAGTTAAAACTTACATACGTTACCCCTTACACAAAAGTTCTAACGTTTGCCCATAAGACAGATGTTCATGACATTTTAAGACAATAAACCAGTTTAATTAACTAGAACTTCTGGCATATATGCAAAAGTTAGAACTTAGGGTTGTTGCCCATCATGCATAGGTTCTAACTTTTGCCCATAAAACAGCCGTTCAGGACATTTCAAGACAATGAACCTGTACAATCAACCACAAGTTTGACTTATAGGCTAATGTTAGAACTTATTAAGCTAGGACAAAAATTCAAGACTGCACACGTTGGGGGACAAAAATTCAAGACCAGACATTTGAGGGACAAAAGTTCAAGATAAGACACTTTGAGAGACATTAGGCGTAAATCTTGCCAACAATGTCTCAACAGAAATTGAATGAATTATCTATATATTGTCAATTGAAAAAGAGCTATTAAAAAAATCTGATTATAATTTTTTTTTTATTACAGTAGTAATTTTGCATCTCAAAAAGCAAGAAAAATTAATTTTAAATATATATATATATATATATATATATATATATATATATACACAAAATTTAAGTTAAGGGCCCCATTAGAGTTTGACTTAAGGTTCTCAATATGGTTGAGTTGGATATTAAGCATGCCATATGAAAAATTATAATTAAAGAATTTGCTAATAAGTAACAAGGAAAAAGGTAAAACAAATTGAAATAACGAGCATGTAAAAGTAAAGGTACATTATAATTTTTGAGGTGGTACCTATTGCTGGTGGGAGGTGATATGTATCTCATGGAATTAGTCGAGGTGCGCACAAGCTGACTCGGACACCACAATTATAAAAAAAGAGAGTAAAACAATAACATACCCAGTAAAATCCCATAAGTGAGATTTGGAACGAATAAAGTGTACGCAGATATTACCACTATCTCAGAAAGGTAGAGAGACTATTTTTGAAAAATCCTTGACTAAAGTATAGTAAATTCAAATACAGAGAAGAGCAAAACTGTAAAGAAAATACGATAACAAACAAAAAAAAAAAAAGAAAAAGAGAGAGTATACAAGTAAGAGTACATTATTTTTCCCAAACATAAAAAATCCCATCTTTTAATAAGGAAAAACAAAACAATAAGCTGACCATTTTGACAACAGAAAGAAGAAAGATCCATAGACTACACCCTGTCAATTACTAACAAAGAGCAAGTAATACATCTGTCCACCATTGTCAACTAACATCACCCCTTTTTTCTTCTATTCCTTCATTTGTACTACTCCTTTTTGATCTTCCAACAGTTTCTCTTTCTAGTAGAACAAGTCTTCAAGAGAAGGGGTCAAAGAGGATGGGTGTTATGCCAAGAAACACAAGTGGAGGAGGAGGAGGAGCAATGGTAGTAATGGGTGTTGATATATTAAGTGAAAGAGCAGGAATGATGAGAGAAGCAGTACAGAAAAGTCAGTCAATTACAGATAACATGGTTTCTATATTGGGTTCTTTTGATCATCGTCTTTCTGCTCTTGAAACTGCTATGCGTCCTACACAGGTAAACAAACCCCCCCACCCCCCACGCCCCACCCCCCGCGCCCTTTTTCCCTTAAAGTTTGTTAAATTTTTGATTTTGTTTGTTGCAATTGAAGATTCACATGTTCTTGAATTGGATCTAGTTTATGTTACCAAGAAAATTTGGTGGCAATGACCAAGTACTAATGAACATTTTAGTAATTCTTGATGGAGAAAAAAATGGAAAGAAATGAACTTTTAAGTTCAAATTTTGAATATATTAGTAGAAAATAATGAATATGAGGAAATTGAAAGAAAATATTGATCTTTTTTTGTTTGTGTTGTTGTTGATTTTTCTTTTTTGGGGTGGAGGTGGGGTGGGGGGTGGGGGTGGGGGGGCTATAATCATGATTCGACTAGTGATCAATCAATAGATACCGATAGAAAATAAATAGGCAATCAAAACAAGTACAACACTTTTTCCTGAAAGTTTGGTTTTGTTTGTTGCAATTGAAGATTCCCATGTTCTTGAATTGGATCTACTCCCTCTGTTCCTTTTTAGTTGTCATGTTTCGCTTATCGAGAGCCAGTTTGACTAATTTTCAGAGCTGAATTAGATTAGATTAATTTAATATATTTAAATTAAAATTTGGATATTCAAAAACTATACAAAAAGTACTATAAGTTGCAACTTATCTCATATCGATATGATAAAAAAATACATCTTAAGATGTTGGTTAAATTTCATATTGTTTGATTCTCGAAAATGAAACAATGACAAGTAAAAAGGAATTGAGGGAGTAGTTTATGTTACCAAGAAAATTTGGTGGCAATGACCAACTATTAACTAGTGTACCGTATGGAGAAAAATGGAAAGGAATGAACTTTTTAGTTCAAATTTTGGATATGTTAGTAGAAAAGAATGAATATGAGGGAATTGAAAGCAAAATATGATCTTTTTGTGTTGGTGTTATTGATTTTTCTTCTTTTTGGAGTGGTGTGGGGTGGAGGTGCGGTGGAGTGGGGGAGAAAGAAGAGGCATAAGCATCGCCTCTCAATCCAATCCATCTTCCCTAGCCTCCCCAACACATTCTTGATACAAAAGGGTGGGGTGGGACTGGGGTTGGGGGTTCTATAATTGGCTGGGAACTACAGTGATTCTTGCTTGATATGATCTGAATGTTGAAAGAGATGAGAATTTGGGTTTGTATTTCATTTCATGATTTCCATTTTGAGTGTTCTTGATGGAGAAAAATAGAAAGAAAAGAACTTTTTAGTTCAAATTTTGAATATGTTAGTAGAAAAGAATGAATACGAGAAAATTGAAAGCGAAGTATGATCTTTTTTTTTTTTAAATAACCGTGTTGTCCGGGCTAACTTGCGCTCACCTCGACTAATTCCACGGGATACCTGCCACCAGTGGCGGCGGCAGGATTTTATCAAGGGGGTTCGAAATATAAATAAGAACTAACGCCCGAAGGTTACATGATGATAAATTGGGTCGGGTGGGGCGGAGCGGGGCGGGGCAAAGGACAAAATTAATCGTAACCGCTAAATGTCATTCGCCTTGTCATACTTTAGTTAAACATTTCTTCCTACGTTGCCCTGCTTTATCGAGCCCTACATAAATCTTGCATTTTTTTAAAGTGTTTTACTTTATTTAGAACTTTTTATTTTTTTCTTCTAAAGTACTACTCCTTTAATCATATATTAGCTTTGAAAATTTATACGATATACATGTATAACATGCATATTATATTTTCACGTTTATAAAGTTTTTCTATATACTTATATCTATAAGTTTTTCTAAATGGAAATTGTACTCTCTCCATTAATTTTCTTATTTTAAGAATTATTAATCATTGTTTCTATTTAATGAATGGAGAATAACTCTAAATTAATTATCAAATAAAAATTCATTACCGAATAAAAATTCTCTAATTTTTAGTATTGGAATATAAGCTTTTATTAATGGAAGGAAATCATGGGTTGAGGGAAAGAAATTGTGGGCCAAGCTTGGGGAACAGTGAAGCTTTAAAAAAAGGGGAAAACAGGCAAGCTAATGGGAATCGTACCAGCAACCACCGTGAATACCTGAACCCCCTTAACCACTGACTTACACATTTCAATTGTGACAAGGGGGTTCATTATACTATATAATTACGTAAATCGAAATTTTAACCCGACATATACGCTGTAATTTTTAGGCGAAGGGGGTTCGGGTGAACCCCCTCCCGCCCAGCTAGCTCCTCCCTTGCCTGCCACCTCCCGCCACCTCCCACCAGTAACAAGTATCATTGTTACTAGGTAACTCTGTCAACCAAGGCCAGGACAGATGAGAAGAAATCACCTAGTGTTTTTGTCTCCGCTCCGCTGACGTTTGAACCTGAGACCTCATAGTTCTTAACCACTTCATCAACCACTAGGTCACACCCTTGGGTGCGCAAAGTATGATCTTTTGTGTTTGTGTTGTTGATTTTCTTTATTTTGGGGGTGGGGGTTCTATACTTGGCTGGGAACTAAAGTGATTCTTGCTTGATAGGATCTTAATGTTTAAAGAGATGAGATTTTGGGTTTGTTTGTCATTTCATGATTTCCATTCTGAGCCAACTGGGCTAATTGAAAATTCTTACAACTAACTAACGTTCTTGATGGAGAAAAATGGAAAGAAAAGAACTTTGGTTCAAATTTTGATTATGTTAGTAGAAAAGAGTGAACATGAAATTGAAAGCAAAGTATGATCTTTTTGTGTTTTTTTTTTTTTTTCTATTTTGGGGTGTGTGGGTGTGTTGGGGTTGGGGTTGAGGTGGGGCTCTAACCATATTTCGACTTGGATCAATCCATAGATACTGATAGAAAATAAATAAGTACTCAAAACAAGTACATGCTCGAGAAGGGTGGGGGTGTTGGTGTGGTATGGTGGGGGTGTTGGGTTGGGGTGAGGCTCTAACCATATTTTGACTTGTGATGAATCCATAGATACTGATAGAAAATAAATAGGCACTCAAAACAAGTACATGCTCGAGAAGGGGTGGGGGTGGAGGGTGGGGGTTCTATACGTGGTTGGGAGCTAAAGTGATTTTTGCTTGATAGGATCTGAATGTTGAAAGAGATGAGATTTTGGGTTTGTTTGTCATTTCATGATTCCCGTTTTGAGCCAACTAGGTTGATTGAAAATTCTTACAACTAACTAATGTTCCTGATGGAGAAAAACCGAAAGAAAAAAACTTTTTAGTTCAAATTTTGAATATGCTGGTAGAAAAGAGTGAATACAAGGACGAAGTATGATCTTTTTGTGTTGGTGTTGTTGATTTTTTTTTTTTTTTTGGGGGGGTTTATACTTGCGTTGGGAACTAAAGTGATTCCTTCTTGATAGGATCTGAATGTTGAAAGAGATGAGATTTCGGGTTGGTTTGTCATTTCATGATTTCCAATTTGAGCCGACCTGGATGATTGAAAATTCTTACAACTAACGTTCCTGATAGAGAAAACAACAACAACAACATACCCAATATATTTCCACAAAGTGGGGTCTGGGGAGGGTGAAGTGTACGCAGTCCATACCACTACCTCAAACGAAGTAGAGAGGCTGTTTTCGATAGGCCCCTGGCTCAGGACAAATAACAGTATAAAAAACATAAGAACAACAAACAAAATGGGATAACATAACAATAGATAATAAAAGAAACAAAACACCCATAGAGTAATACTATACATAGTCTATCTGAAATCACAAACTTCACCAAAAAAACACGACAAACAAGAAACTACAAGACACACGCATAACACTACGACTATAGGCACATCTACCAACAAAGCACTCCTTCCTACTGGCAAGAACACACTCCTACCCACTAACCCTCTACCCTAATTCACGTTCTCCACACCTTCCTATCTTAAGCCATGTCCTCAGTAAGCTGTAACTACTCCATGTCATGTCTAATCACCTCCCTTAAATATTTCTTCGGCCTACCTCTATCCCGCCTGAAGCCATCCATAGCCAACCTTTCACTCCTCCGTACTGGGGCATTCGTGCACCTCCGCATCACATGCCCGAACCATCTCAACCTCACTTTCAGCATCTTATCTTCCACCGAAGCCACTCCCACCTTCTCTCAAATATTCTCGTTCTAACCCTATCTCTCCTAGTAAGTCCACACATCCATTGCAACATCCTCATCTCCACCACCTTCAACTTTTGGATGTGGGAGTTCTTGACTGACCAACACTTCGCTCCATACAACATAGCCGGCCGGACTGCCACTCTATAGAACTTTCCTTTAAGTTTAGGCAGCACCTTCTTATCACACAAGACTCCCGAAGCGAGCCTCCATTTCAACCACCCAGCACCAATACGGTGTGTGACATCCTCGTCAATCTCTCCATCTCCCTGAATCATAGACCCAAGATACTTGAAACTATCTCTCTTCCGAATGGCCCGGGAATCCAGCTTCACTACCACGTCAGCCTCCTGCGGCAAATCACTAAACTTGCACTCCAAGTATTCCATCTTGGTTCTGCCCAACCTAAACCCTTTAGACTCTAGGGTTTATCTCCAAACCTCCAATTTTGGATATGTTGGTAGAAAAGAATGAATACGAGAAAATTGAAAGCAAAGTGCGACTTTTGTTGATTTTTCATTTTTTTCTTTTTGGTGGAAGAGGGGGCAGGGCAGTCTATACTTGCCTTGGGAACTAAAGTGATTCTTGCATGATAGGATTTGAATGTTGAAAGAGATGAGTTTGGGTTTATTTGTCATTTCATGATTTCCATTCTGAGCCAACCAGGTTGATTGGAATTCTCACAACTGATTTTGGTCAAGACATGCTAATTTGTTTGCATTGACATTTTTGGTCTTTTTCAGTTTTGCCCTTTATTGACTGGTACTCAATCTGCTCTTTGTAGATTAGGACTCATGCTATAAGGAAGGCTCATGAGAACATCGATAGGACTTTGAAGGCCGCAGATGTTATACTGTCCCAATTTGATCTTTCTCGTCAGGTTTGCTTTAACTTCTGATATGCATCATTGATTGTCCAATTCTGGCAGAAAGATTGTTTGGTTTCTGCTAAACATGACATGCATTTAGTAGCAGAGTTTTGGCGTTTTATTTATGATCTGTTGAAATATTTTGGAATTTCCCTATGAATGGTGCCCTTGCAGTATGGAGATCAGTTTATAAAAATAACTAATCTATCAATTGCTCATAAGTTCGATTCCTTTTTGACATTTATATGGAGATGACGTGGGTAGTGCCTAATTTTACAATAAATTTCGATTGTCACCAGCAGGAATTATCTATAAGTATCCTAGAAAAAAACAGAGAGTAGTTTGAGGCTGAATTTATTTTACAATAGTACCCCAATGTTTTTGAATCTTGACAATAATACCCCAATTGACTTGTGCTTTTACCATTAAAACATGTTATCAATAGAACAGGAAAAAAGAGGTTAGGATTTTTGCGTATGAAAAGATGCCTTAAAGAAGATTTTTGCTGGATATATAGCTGCAGTCTGTTGCAATATAGTATTATAATAGTTGCAGTCCATTGCAATGTAGTTTTATTGATAACCAAGAAATCCTCGAGGGCCGGTGGTTGCACGGTTGGAAACTCGGTACGTAAATGCCAGACTTTTGTTTGCAACATGATTCAAATCCGTGATATGTGCCTAACTCATGACAAAGTGGGAGTGACTTCAGTAGAAGACAAGATGCGTGAAGCAAGGTTGAGATGGTTCGGGCATGTGATGAGGAGGGGCACGGATGCCCAGTGTGGAGGTGCGAGAGGTTGGCTATGGATGGATTCAGGCGAGATAGAGGTAGACCGAAGAAATATTGGAGGGAGGTGCTTAGACATGACATGGAGTAGTTACAGCTTACTAAGGACATGACTCTAGATAGGAAGGGGTGGAGGACGCGTATTAGGGTAGAAGGTTAGTAGGATGAGGGCTAGTAGTTGTAGCATTTCACGGGTAGTATTTTGTTCTTGGAGTTTTTGGGTGTTATTTGTGGTTTCGGGTAGCTTGTTGTTGGTGTTATTTGGTGATAATCTTGTTTCTGCTACTGTCTGTTGTTTCTTGTTCTTATATTATGTCTTTTCCTACGTTGTTGGGTCTCGAGCCGGGGGTCTATCGAAAACAACCTCTCTACCTCACCTCTGAGGTAGTGGTGTGGACTGCGTATATTCTACCCTCCCCAGACCCCACTATGTGGGAATATACTGGGTATATTGTTGTTGTTGATATGTGCCTAACTCACACATCACGCCAGTGATCTTACCACTAGACGGAAGCTTTATGGTTAGTAGTACTGCTATCGTTATTATTTTTTTGAAATAGATAAAGTTGTATTCCTCAACTTCAAGCGTATGCTAGCGACCTCCAAAAGTGAGTAAACAAGAAAAAAGAAAGTAACTTACAGAGAGCCTAATAAATCTTGCATTTGTCTTTTCTAGGCATTGTTGATTGAGAAACACCCATCCTTGCTATGCTTTCAAAGAATTCTATCTGGTTCTATTGAGATGCCACTGGAGCCTCCTCATTCCTCTAGTAATAATGTCACCCCCTCCACTTTCCAATCATTCAGCAATCGACTAAAAAGAGAGGTCCCACCCCTGGGGTGTCCAACAGTCACACACTTTCGCTTCAGGGTTGTTACAAATTGTGAACAAATCTGAGAATGATTCCATCAGAGGGGTTTGATCAATCCATCCTTGTTTTCAGAATTTAATCTTGTTCCCATTACCCACCTTGAATTTCAGATTTGCTTCCATCAGGGCCTTTAGATCTCCACACTTCTACCCCAGAAAGTTCTGCGACTCTGTTTGTGCACCAAGGCCCTAGCTCACCAAACTTTGCCTGGATCACTTCCTTCAAGAGAGAATTATTGTCACCATTGTATTTCCAAAGCCACTTCATCAAGAGACTATTATTCTTTAGTGTAGTCTTAGGTTTCTGATTCCAATCCACCCTTATTTCGCTAAGTAGCACTAAATCCCATTTCACCAAATTGTAACTTTTCCCTTCTTTGCAGCCTTGCCATAGAAAATTCCTCCTCAATTTGTCTATTTCTTTTTTAACCATAATGGATGGGATAGGGAATAATGACATCATATACTGTAGGGAGAGAATCTAACACAAAGTTGATCAGGGTGAGCCTTCGCCCAAGTGATGAGTATTGAGCCTTCCACCTTGCTAACTTTCTTTCTGGTTTTTCCACTATGCGATCCCAAATCTCCACTGCCTTATGCTTGCTTCCCAATGGCATACCAAGGTAAGTAGTTGGCATATTCTCCACTCTGCACCCTACTTTGCTTGCCAATTCTTGAATATGTGGGACCTCCTTGATGGGGAATAAACTTCTTTTTCCCCAATTGACTCTCAAACCTGCTGAAGCTTCAAATACTAGCAACATCAGTCTGATATAACATTTCTGCTCAGCCTTTGGTTCACATAAAATGACAGTGTCATCTGCATAGAGTAGATGGCAGATCTCTATTTCTTCCCCACCTCTACCTCCAATTGGAAACCCCCTGATCATCTGTTGTGGAGTGCAATTCTCATCATACTATGAAAACTCTCCATGCCAGAATGAAAAGAAATGGGAACAAAGGATCACCCTGTTTCCGACCCTTTCCTGAGGGAAAAAAACACAGGTGCTCAATCATTGATTAATAATTATCCCTCAAATAATCCAATACATTGATTCGTTCAATTAATTCAAACATTTATCCCATGAAGTTATACTTTATTCCAAGCTATTCCAATGTTAATTGTAAGTGTTCCCATGCCTTTGTCACACTCGTGACTACACATTACTCGGGTTTGATGAAGTTGGACCGTTAAGCTTGAAATTAGTCCGAATTAATTATAGAAATTCACGAGGCATCACAATATCTAGGTCTTCAAGGACGTGCACCCTAAATCACCTTGGGAAATTTTTAGTTTAAATGGTAATTTGGTAGTACTTCTATAATTAGGTGTAGGTCAGTGGCAACATCAGTTTTTGACACCGTTTGAAATGCTTTAAATTTGGGAGTGGCCTTGCGATGAAGTTATGGACCACCACATATGTGATATGTCGATCAACTGTTGTACGTGTTTCAGTGGAATTGTACGGTGAAATGAAGGATCTATGTATTGTTTTCCTTCATGAATGTCTAAAATGACCACTTTCGCATTTCTGCCGCCTACTAACCAAAAGGTGCACCCCATGACCCTCGCCTTCTTGACGTGCACCTCACTTTAATATTCTTGGAGGGTTTCTTCTCGTTATGTTTCTATTTCCAATTTTCTTTTTGTGTATAAAGTATTAGGATTTGTACTCAATGCCAATAGTATGAATTGGTTATTAATTCTTGTTGCCTATATTTTTTGAGCCTAGAAGTTCTAAGAACTACAGAAGGAAAAGTGAAAATGCCTTCTTCATGCTTGAGTCCAATCTAACTATCCTGAAGGTTTGACTATTGGAAAAGGCCTGGGCCTTTTGGTCTAGTGGTAAGAGTGCTGTGCATGATGTATGTGCACATCATGAGTTTGAACATTGTCGCAAACAAAATTTGGTATGTATGTGGAGAAGGCTAGATGCTGTGCCCATTTTTTATTGAGTTTCAAACTGTACGTCACGGTCCTCAAGGATTTCCTCGTTATTGAAAAAGAAAGGGGGGGGGGGGGAAGGAAATTGGAGAGCCCAAATATGAGAGAAGTTGGAAAGATAAACATATTGAACAACTCAAAATATAAGAATTGAGACTACAGAAGGAAAAGGGAAAATGCTTTCTTAGTAGTAAATACTATTGCTTTTCCAAGAGCAAATGAGTTTCACTGGACTGTGGTTCCAAATGGTGGGTTTATCCTCTGTGGTAGAAGATATAGGCTAAACACAACCTGATCTGGTGGTTAAAAGGAAAAAAGGGAAAAAAGAAAGAAGATCCACTATCAAAATGTAGTCCTCACTTTCTAATCTGATGCAAAAGTGAGTTAATTTTTTGAAATACTATTTTCCAACTTGGAGCTGCTGAGCTCATGGTTGCATCACATGTAGGCGGAGGCGAAAATACTTAAAGGCCCACACGAGGACCTAGAAAGTTACCTTGAAGCAATTGAACAACTGAGAAACAATATTCGCTTCTTCAACAACAACAAAAGCTTCAAGAGTAGTGATGGAGTGCTCAACAATGCAAATAATTTACTTGCTAAGGCTATTTCAAAGCTTGAAGACGAGTTTAAGCAGCTTTTATCATCTTACAGGTTCGTTGAAATTCTTACCATTTAAAGTATCATTATTATTATAACCATGCACATTAATACCATTTCTCATCCAAAACTGAAAAAGTATTATTTTCATAATATTATCTCAATACCTTGTCCTATTCTTCCATGTATTACTATTAATTCTCTTTATTCATAAATAACTAAATCATTTTATCCTTATTTGCAGGGTAATCAATTTCTTAATATTCAAATATCAATGGTTATAGTTGATTATAGTGTACTGCTTAGCTTTCATGTAAATTATAGCTGTAGCAATATATGGAAACTAAATATTCATTTACTCTTCAAGTTGACCTTTATGCAGGCTGTTATTTAGGATTAGTTACATTTTTGGGTTTGAGATTCAAGCATTTTCTGACTAACCTTCTCATAAAGATGTTTCTGTTTATTTCACAACCATATTTGAGCTTTATGTTCTCAATATTCACCTGGTGAATGGATCTATATACACTGAATATATTTAGCCAATGAAGCTTTGCTCTAGTGGTAAAAGTTAAGCTCCTAACACCTTAGTCATAGGTTGCATTCTCCCTAAAAGTAGTAAGCTGTGTTGTGTATTATAATTAGTTCGAACAGAAGTGTTGGCGGCTGTATATATGTTTTGACCACGCTGTTATTCGTCACTTGCTTTGCAATAGTTTTACGTTGTACTCCTCTGCTTGCTGAGCAGTGGTGAAATGTGGTTGGCGTTATATTTGTCCATGTGTATGCTGTTCTTTATTTGCTGTGCTATCGTTTTACATTTCAATTGAGCTTTGAGTAAATCCGAGTTCTGCTTTTTCAGCAAACCTGTTGAACCAGAACGTCTTTTTGAATGCCTTCCAAATTCAATGCGACCATCATCTGGATCACCAGGAGATCAGGACTCTCACAGTAAGAGCCATTTGTCCAGTAGCCATGGTGAGCATGGAACAGATAATACCGTCTACACACCACCAACTCTTATCCCTCCAAGAATCCTGCCGCTATTGCATGATCTATCCCAGCAGATGGTTCAAGCTGGTCATCAGCAACAGCTGGTAAAAATATACAGGTAAATATCTGTTATTTAACTAGAAGTACTAAACTATGTGATCCTGAACAATCAGCTTTTTATATTAGATACCTCCACTGCTGTAAAAACTAAAAAGCTGAATCCTTTGTTTGTTAAGCCAAAAACAAGGTTACTTGTAACCTTGGGAAATTAAAAGAACAAATATAATTGCTTTGATAGCGTCTTACTCCTCATTGTTGTTGATCGATCTAGATCCAATATTCTCAAATAGTAATTGTAGAAATGTGTGATCAATCATCTCATTTAAAACCTAAAGCTGAATTTGTTAGAGAGCGTACGCTTTTCCTTACTTAATTATGTCTTCAACACATTCCTTCATGTGCGGGGCTGTTACTTTTTAATGGGCCAAGTACATAGAGATTCATGGAGTAATTGGTGGCAGTGGGACTCGAATCCAGGACCTTTGCCTGCTGTGATACATTGTAGAAATATGTTACCATCTCATCTAAGCTTAAGCTGTTAGAGAGCGAGTACATTTTTATTTACTTAATTGTGTGTTCCAACAGTAATCCAACACTTTTTTATCAGAAAATATAATTCACTTAAATCTGACTAAATTTATATGGAGCTCAAAACTGAACATGTAACAGTCTGAGTACTTTTATCCTTTGGCTTAGTGTGTTTCAGCTATACATTTTGGATATTTGTGATGCTGTTCAATCATACTGTGCTGTTAATCTATCTACTGAAAGAAATAAATCTACTGCTGTGGCCGTGAACTTCTTTTTCAAAGGTATCCTATCCCGGCCTTACTGCAAACTGCTGCAGTAAAGCATTAAAATTTTTGCAGTCCTCAGCCGAATGTTCCATACTCTCGTGTCATCGTTGTTGTCACTATTTTTCCATTTAGAAATTCATGACTCATGGACCATTAGAAAGAAAAACTTCTTGTTCCTCTAGAGATCTCACCATTGAAAACAACCAAATAGCGGGGGTCTTTAGGAAACAGCCTCTGGGGGGGGGGGGGGGGGGGAGTGACTTGAAAGAGTAGAGACAAAGCATGAGGGTGGGGAGAGGAAGGGCAGGGATTTGTATGTTCTTGTTTTCTCTTTTGCTATTTTGTCTTTTCTTTTAACTTTGCGTTTTTTCTTTTTTCGGGTTTTAGTCTTTTTTTTTGGATCAAAGTCACTGCATCCATGCCCAAGTGTGATTGGTATACACTTTTGGCTACATTAGCTATATTGACGCCACAAAAGTATGGTCAACGGTAAGAGGAATTTATTATGCCTGTTTTACTTTTTACCAAGTAGAGGTGCTTAGCTTGGATAAGTAGGTGGACAGGCTTTGCAAACCGTTTAACTTGGAATGTCAATTTGTATATTAAGCCAAATAAAAAGGTAAGAAAGAAAAAGCTGGCACAGGCAAGGTTGTGTGTTAGGGATCAATGAAATGGGTGAAAACTTTAAAATCCAGGGTTTAAACCCAATAAAGACAAAAAACACTAGGTGATTTCTTACCTGGTGGAATAATCGAGGTGCTGGCTTGGACACCACCTTCATCAATAAAGAAAGACATTAACTGGCAGAAACAATAGAGAGGAGAGAGAGAGAGGAGGGAATATTGGACTGTTGGGAAATCTATAATATGACTGGTAAGTGTAGCTTCTCCTGTATAGTGTATAAGGGAGCTGAATATAAGGGTGTGTTTGGTATGGAGGAAAATATTTTCCTTTTTTCTTGCGTTTGGTTGGTAAAAAATTTTGGAAAATATTTTTTTTAGAAAAACAAGCTCCTTGAAAATAAGGAAAATGACTTCCATAACAACAGCAGTGTTATCAAAGGTGCGCTTTAAGCGCGCTTAAGCCTTGAAGCGAGGTTCAAAACGTGTTGAGCGCTTCGCCTCGCTTTATGTGCGCTTCACTGTCGTCATCAAGTTTTTAAGACATACTTTTCCTTGCCAATGAGCCTCTTCTGAAAAGGCAACACTAAACAATTGATATTTCACTTTATCATAATTGTTTTTAAATCTCTTTGTTCATATATTTGTCATTCATGCGTATAATTACTAGTCTTAGACTAAACATAAATATTTATAATTTTTCTCCCTTTGCGCCTTTTTCATTGAAGCACACGCTTTTATTTGCGCTTTGCGCTTTAAGCCCCAACAGACCTTAGGGCTTTTTTGTGCTTTTCGCTTTTGATAACACTGAACAACAGTAGGGAAAACAAGTCGCATTGTCTCCTCCCCATCCTCACAACCACCCACCCCTACCCTCCACCTCGGTCCCCACCCCCTACCCCCCTGCCCTGGCCTCCCCCACCCCCATTCCATCCTCATAATTGTGTCTTAGAAATATACAAATGCTTTTAGAATAATATTTTTTACTGCGTACCGAACACAAGAAAATAAGTAAGAAGCCACTTGTTTTCCTAGAAAATGTTTTCTTGGAAAATATTTTCCTTCCTACTGAACACCCCCTAAGAATTAATAGTTTAGATTCTTTAAGTAGGTGACTAGAGCCGTGACATTTTTCTTCCATGTTTCACTTAAGCAGTAGTTCCAAATCAGTCATGGATATTAGAAATGATGAATTATGATTGTAAATCTTCACTTTTACATAAGAATATTGAACATCTCCTCTAATTTATTATAACAATATTGTTTTAACTGCACATTAAAAAGCTCACTTTTGTCTACAATAGCAATAAAAAAGGGCAGCCCGGTGGACTAAAGCTCCAGCTATGCGCAGGGTCGGGGGAAGGGCCCCACCACAAGGGTGTATTGTATGCAGCCTTACCTTGCATTTCTGCCAGAGGTTGTTTCCAAGGCTTGAACCCGTGACCACCTGGTCATTGTCTACAATAGCAATACTGCCCATAATTTATTGTGGTAATACTTATAAAAAATTTCCTTCTAACATAACTACACATACAAAGACACACTAAGTAAATATTTTTTGATAACCAAAGAATGCGTAAAAAAATATATCAATCAAATCCGAAGCTGAGCCGAGCGAACACTAAGTAAATATCTCTGCCAATATCTGTAATAATGAATTGGAAAAGTTCCTAGCTGGAGACTGGGTTCCAATTGTGAGTTTCAGGGAACACTGTTATGTTTAATAGATAGCCTACTCTTGAACCTAGTTCCAACGCAAAAATTGGAACCCCGAGTCAAGGAACAACATGATTCTTTGCTGTGGGTGATGCAGGGTTAAGGTCTCTCTAGTGGTGGAGACGTATGGTGGGATACCATTGTTGGATTAGTAGAATATACTATTATGAAGATTCTTGTATACATCAATTTTCTGTTAAAGCTAATGCTACAGATTCTAAAATGGCACTTCTTTTAGTTCATTTGTTGCCTTCTTTTCTCATTCAATTTATAAATTTCTGCCACAGGGATACACGTTCTCCTGTTCTGGAAGAAAGTCTTCGCAAGTTGGGAGTGGAAAAACTTAGTAAAGATGATGTTCAGAAGATGCAGTGGGAAGTTCTCGAATTTAAAATTGGCAATTGGATTCATTTTATGCGGATTGCTGTAAGTTTTCTCTAACTCCTCATTAAGTTGAAACATATTTGGCATTTGACTGTCTTATGATAATCAAACAGGTCAAATTGTTATTTGCTGCTGAGCGAAAAGTTTGTGATCAAATGTTTGAAGGATTTGAACAGCTCAAAGATCAATGCTTTGCTGACGTTACTACTGGGAGTGTTGCTGTGCTGCTGAGTTTTGGTGATTCAATTGCCAAAAGCAAAAGATCACCTGAGAAGTTGTTTGTGCTTCTAGATATGTATGAAATAATGAGAGAACTTCACTCAGAGGTATGAAACTTTAGCAGCAACAAGCTTTGATTTATTGGATTGTAGCAAAGTGGTAAAGGTCTATCTAAAGTTTTCGTTAGCGTTTGTTGCTCAAGTTCTCAATCAGGTGTCAATGTCTTTAACGTGGTGACAGTTTAATTCATATAGTTTATAGTATAGGTTAAGCAAGGTGTTAATAGATATTAGACACGGATAGTGCTCTTTAACTGAGGGTGTTAGCACGTTACTTGACGCATATGAGTTGATTGATTAAGCAAATTTTAACTTTGTTAGAAGTTAGAACACATACCTGGTTCTTTCATATGGTTGTGCCATCTTATTTTATGCATGTATGTTTAAAAGCTGCCCACTATCTGACAGATATAATAATCTCAAGTTATGCTAGTCTATTGCTGAAATACCACCGACTATTAAATGGATATGGTCCAAATGATACTTTGCATGGTTTGATAACATGGTGATGACGTGACAATAAAAAATGGAACATTGGTACCTACTAGAAAAGTGTGGTGCAAGTGAAGTAAGCACACACTTGGTGACCAGCAATCTTTCTTCTGTATTTCTTCTTGTTCTTTGATATAGTAATACTGAATTATGATCATCTGTTACTTAAACAGTTTATTCCATATGTCTATGTGTGTGTGTGTATATGTTTGCTATATATGAGTGTATATATAATAAGCCTCGGGTGTAAGTATTTAGTTTACATAGTTAGCCCTGCTATGGTGCTGTTCTTCGCTCTCTGTCAAGTGACGTATGAGCTTGTTTTGGCTTAAATAGGCCTCTCTTAGAGGTCTGCTGCATTTGTTTTGCATCCTATATCTTTCTAATACATCCCACAATGTTTTAGGTGTATATTTCATCTTCACTCACTCTTTAATCTGTTTCCAGCTTTCTGGTTTGGTTCACATACGAATGCTGTGGATTTTATGCAGATTGAATTACTTTTTAGAGGTAAATCTTGCAACGAAATCAGAGAATCTGCTTTTGGTTTGTCAAAGCGGCTTGCTCAGACAGCACAAGAAACCTTCCGTGACTTTGAAGAAGCTGTTGAGAAAGATGCAACCAAAACTGCCGTCTCAGATGGAACTGTCCATCCCTTGACGAGCTATGTCATTAATTATGTGAAGTTCCTGTTTGAGTAAGTTTTCTCAACTGAATGATGTCTTTTACATTTATATATATTGGAAGCTTTTACCTAGTTGATATTACTAAACCATGTTTCTTCACTAGCTTGTAGAATAACTTGAAGTGCACTTTACCCAGCTTAATGTGCCGTAATATAAGTTTTCCCGTAAATGGGAGAATAGTGTGAAACTAGTTCAAACTACCATGTCTTGCATTCTGGTTCTCTTGATTGTTTTTTCTCTGAAGGTGGATGGACAAGATGTTCAATTTAAAGTTTCAGGGATGTTCATGGTTTCATCACTAAATGCGTCAGAAAGACAAGTTACAGATGTACTGATCTAGAAGTGAGGTATAGGAATAGTGAGCCTAGGTCTTGAGTCATTTAGAAAATTTTTAAACATTCACAAAAGCAGAGTGGAAGATTCTTTTAGCGATGTGAATTTACATGCAAAGCTGATCATGAAATATTAAGGAACTCGCAAGTTGCTGCATAACAAAATCGTAAAGCTGTTGTCAGAATGAAGGCTTTGGCTTGATGTGAGTTGGCTGGTGCATCAGAGGTAAGGAGCAGCTTGCTATTGGACATAATGTTGTGAGAAAGGAAACCAGAGCCCAGAGGGTGTGGTCTGTTTTTCTAAATGCTCGATGGGTGCTACGGAGCAACATCAACCCCTGTGTGCTAGGTAGTGAAGGACACCTCAAATGGAAGATTGGAACGAGATTTTGTATTTTTTTTGCAAATTTTACACCACCCTTTTGTGACACATTTGTGCTTTTGGAGCTTTTACTTCTACTGTGTGTATATTGGAATAAAATAGTTGTGTCATAAAGGAGACGCCTAAAGGCAAATAAGCTAGCTTTTGAAGCTCAATAATGAATTCGTAGGATGTGTTATATTGATGAACTAAAAGCTTTAATGGTCGCTTAATGAGAGGATTGGCCGGTGGGATACAGTTTTTGTTGGACTGGAATAAGGCATTAGGTCAGCAATGTCGTATAATTGACATATCTGGTAAGCATAAAGGTGTGGTTGAGTGAGATATAGCTTATGAGCGAAGATTGGTCATTACACTGTTTATCAGGTTTTGACGCCTGGTTCCAGAATAATGTGCTAAAGTACAGATAGAGTTTGTTACTATTCAAGAGCACTTATAATGCTCTGGATAAGAAATTTCTGCAGTGATTGCAAAAAGTAGAAGGAAGAAACCACAAAAGGGGATACAAGGAGAGTGAGGCAATAAGGTTATAAAAAATAATACACAAAAAGATTGTCATAATTTATATATGATTATCCAAACTGATTGAGATACGAGAAAGAATAGTGTGGAAGGGATTGGCCATTTGTCTAGAGTGCAAGAATCGAACTCTACTCGTGCATTATTTAGTTCTACACTGGTTTCTGTGGGTACAGTGGCTATTGTTGCATCTATTTATTTTTAGCAGCTACAATGAATCATGCTTTATTAGTATCTGACACGAAGGGAGATAGAGGTGCCTTTATTTTGTTAAAATGTTTGTTAGATGTGTAACTTCGAATGTCCTAAGCTTACACTGCTTCTCTGCTGAAACAATTAAGTCTACTTCTGTTAGAAAATAAATATAACCAAAAAGTTTTACTTGCCATCATTGCTTGGGAGGTCATTGTGAAAATGCTTCTCTTCTCTTGCATGGTGCTTTCTTCTGGAACAACATATTGACTCGACAGGAAAATTGGATTTGAAAAAGAATCAGAAGTGGCTAATTACAATTTTTTTGTTTCTTATTAAGAAAAAAGGAAGTGCTTGTAGTTTCCTTGTCAGTCTTTGTTTTGAGTTAATTTACCTGATGAGTTGCTTGGTTCCTTTTGTTCAGCTATCAAACAACATTGAAACAACTATTCCAAGAATTTGAAAATGGAGACTCAAATTCTCAACTTGCTGCTGTTACAATGCGCATAATGCAGGCTCTTCAAACCAATTTGGATGGGAAATCTAAGCAGTATAAAGATTCAGCTCTGACAAACCTGTTCCTTATGAATAATATTCACTACATGGTCAGATCAGTTCGCAGGTTTGTTGCATAGACTGTATATAATATAGCTTGGAAATAGCCTCAATCCTAGTATGTTTGTTTGGAAATTGGTGCTTATAATTTTTTCCTTCTAGGTCTGAAGCCAAGGATTTATTGGGTGATGACTGGGTTCAAAGACACCGGAGAGTTGTACAGCAACATGCTAATCAATATAAAAGAATTGCTTGGGCAAAGGTATTGGTTTTTTTTGTCTCTCCCTCCCCATTATTCCGTGCCTCAAATAGAGGAAACAAGGAAGAAAATAGAGACACGGAGAAGAAGCAACTTTTTAGATCTGCGCTTACTCTCTGATCAGCAAAATTTTTAATGCTATATAAAGATGAAGTTTAAGTTAGTGGTAATACCGTACATGAGTAATTTTTGACATCATGATATGTGTGGGTATCAGACTTCGTGAGTTTTCTTGTATTGTCAAATAATATGTGTGGGTATTAGACTTCGTGAGTTTTTATGTCCAAACGGATCATTTCACTCCATGACTTGAATTACTTTATTTTTTGTGTAATTTTATCTGTGGCGGTATTTACTATTTAGAAATCCGCCAAAGTGAGCTTCCTTACATTGCCGGTCCCAATCCCTGATAAAAGAGGGTTGTGGTAGGCTGGTAGCTATCGTAAAACTTGTTAATTCATGATAAATCCTCATAATACGAATGAAGAAGTGGGGATTCATTTAATTAGCCGATCCCAACTTGTTTGGGACCGAGGTGTAGTCGTCGTTGGTAATTTCTATTTAGCAAAAAGGTTTTCCCTATTTGTTCTTTCTTTTCCCTTCATATTTCCCAAAATATGAATGTAACAAAGGGAATACTACCAAATATTACATGTAACTAGTGCTTCAAATCCGGGAACACCAAAATGCTAGAACACAAAATCTTTGGCACTTTCATTTGTGGTATGGGTTATCTCTACATCAGTGTGTAAACTATGAGATTGTTAAAGTGTTGCACAGAAACCACCCATTGCTTTGTTTTTATGCATTGTCATCATCATCATTTTTTGGTATTTTCTTCTTTGATATTTCCTCCGGTTAGTTGAGTAATAAAATGTTCTGAAAATTTGTCCTCCCAGGCACACTTCCCAAGAATATGACCTAACCTGTCTTCCATTCCCTCTCTCCCTCCGGTGATCCTTCTGGTCACCGGAATCAACCCCTCTCGTCCTTCTTCTCTTCTCTATCTCCCTCTCCTCTCTCTTCTGATACCCACTTCTACATTTATTTCGTTTGAAATAGCATCATGGGGGAGAACAGAATTTATTTTGCAGTTGGTTTCAAGTCCTATGATATTACGAGATTGATCAGCAGGACTGAAACCTGGTTCGAATGGGTGGAAAGAAGTAGGAACTTGATGCGCAGAACCACTTTTAACAAGAAAACCATGGAGTGGTTAGTTTTTATTTTGCAAGAAGCCTCGAGGGACACCGGAATGCATACAAGAACAATGACAAGTTTGCAGATTTTTATTGTGCCAGAAAACACAACAATTTTGGCAGATTTATTAGCATTGTCACTGTTCAAGGAGGGAATAGATCAGTTATCATAATTCCAGAGTTTGCATTAAATAAGGGATGGGGGGACATAGCATTAAAGATAGATAGCTTCATTAAAAGCCAGAAGGAAGTCCCTAGTACAAGTACAAACAGATCTAGAAGAACAGACCCAAAAACCCTGCATGCCGACTCAATCAGAATCAGCAAGTGGCAATCAAAGGCAACATCTGATGAAGAAATATGTCAAAACAGAGGAGACATAGTCAGCACTGATGCTGACACAGAACTTCAACAAGGTCTACTTGGAAGATGCATTGTTGGGAGCTTTGGTGCAGGGGAGAAGGAGAAACCCACTCTTGCAGATGTTAGAAGATGGGCCATCAGTACATGGAAGAAGGCTTTTGGGGTCAACATTTATGAGATGAATGGAAACTCTTTCCTCTTTGAGTTCCCTAATAAGCACATGGCAGAACAAATCCTTCATGGAGAGTGGACTTGGAAGCATCTGAAGTTATATCTCCAATGGTGGTCACCAACAGTGGGGTGTTGTACGCAACGCAAGAACTCGACTTGGATTAGAGCTATGGGTCTCCCGCTACATCTTTGGACGGAAAGTGCATTCAAAGACATTAGTGAACAATGCGGTGGATGGCTAGAAACTGAAGAAGAAACATCTCTAAAGAATCACCTGAAATGGGCAAGGGTGAGAGTCAAAGGTGATGGGGAAGACATTCCGAAAGAGGTCAAGTTATCGGAAAAAGGACTTGTCTTTATTATCCCGATCTGGCCGGAAATTCAGACCTTGGTGATCGGAGAGCTGAAGAAGTCGATGGACAATAACCTTTGGGCAATAAAGAAACACAGAGGAAGAAATAACATTCCAACTGCTGGTATAGATGGTGACAGGCACGTGGGGTGTGCAGCAAACCTAAAAGCTGGAGTGGACCCACCAGCACATGTGAAAATTTTAAATCATAAAGAAAATGGGCCGGGTCCTGCAGGAAAACAAAATTCAGCAACTAAAAGTTTTTATTTTAATGATGGCCCAAACTCTTTTAATGAAGCCCAAATTCTTGACTGCTCTTTGACAAAAGAGACAGTGATCTCTAAGCTTGATCCAATGGAGTTCGAGGTAGAAGCCAATTCTGGCGATGGAGAATTCTTCGACAGTATTACTGGAGAGGCAATCAGAGAGGAACAGAATAATTCTCTAGTGGAATTCAAAAACCCTAGAGAGGGAGAGGATTTCGTCGACGCTGTAGCATCCATAGACGAGGGAAGAGCTGATATTACCTCTGTATATTCTCAATCAGACATGCAAATAGCAGTCGGAGTGGGAACAAAGTCTTGGAATATTGAGGATGCTGAACCTCTAAACTTCCATGATGTCGATGAAGAAAGTGATGGGGAGATGGATGCATCAATCTGGGTACATCAAAATATAATTAAGCTAAGTAAGGAATTCGGAGTGGTTTTCGATGGGTGCAAAAAAGAAGCTTTGGCCCTTTTCAAAAAAATAGACAGTAAAAGGCACATTGTGATCAAGGAAGCAGAAAATCAAGTGGGGCATTCTACCAAAATCAGGGGTCTGCAGGAATTAAAGGGGTTGGCTATTGACATGAAGTTCGAGAGTAATGGGTCAAGAAATAGGGGGAAAGGAAAAATCGCAGGTACATGATGAATGTGAAGATAATATCATGGAATGTGAGGGGATTGAATTGCAGGGACAAGAGGAGAATTATCAATAGTGTGTTGCAGGAGTGGAAGGCAGATGTTGTATGCTTACAAGAAACAAAGTTAGAAGGAGAAAATGGGGAGGTTATTAGACAGGTTTGGGGAAATAGGGGAGTCAAATATGGCCAGCTAGAGGCTAGTGGTACTCGAGGGGGGATCCTTATTCTATGGGATAGTAAAGCTTGGGAGGGGGAAGTGGTGGAAACTGGTTCTTATACTCTGACTTGTAGGTTCAAGTCAAAAGACAGTGATTTTATTTGGCATATGACAGGGGTGTATGCACCCACATGCAACCTTGAAAGACAGGAAGTATGGTGGGAAATTGGGGCAGCTAGAAGCCTCTTTACTGGACCATGGATTCTAGGTGGTGACTTCAACATTGTAAGATATGCCTCAGAAAAGAGAAACTGCTCTAGAACTTCCATTTATATGGATGAATTTTCTGATCTGATTGAGGATATGGAGCTGATTGATCCACAACTTGAAGGGGGTAATTACACTTGGACTAGGGGAAACAATGCGGAGTCTGGTTCCAGAATTGATAGAATTTTATACTCTACTGAATGGGGGGGAAATTTCAATAATGTAAAGCAAGAATTGATGCCAAGGGTTTGTTCAGATCACTCTCCAGTTGCACTTACAAGTGGAAGTTGGGCCTTTGCTAAATCCTATTTCAAATTTGAAGGGTGGTGGCTGGAGACTGAAGATTTCAATGACAGAATCAAAGAGTGGTGGACATCTTTTGAGTTTGAGTGAAGGCCAGATTACATATTAGCTTCTAAATTGAAAGCTCTGGAGACCAAACTAAAAGTGTGGAGTTCTAACACATATGGTATGGTAACCTAGAAAAAAAGAAGAAAGAATTGCTTAACAAAATCACTGAATTTGATAATATCCAGCAGGACAGATCCTTATCAGATGATGAAGCAGTTCAGAAGGCAGAGTTAAACAAGGAGTTTGAAGATTATGCTAAGAAGGAGGAAATAGCTTGGAGGCAAAGATCAAGAACATTATGGATTAAACAAGGGGATAAGAACATTAAATTCTTCCATAGGATTGCAAATGCACACAAAAGAACCAATCATATTGATAAACTAGTGGTGGAAGGCAATGAGCTAACTGAAGTTGTAGAAATCAAGAAGGATATAATTTATTCTACCAGAAGGTGTATTCAGAAGGTGAAAGTTGGAGACCCGTACACAACATGAATTCATTCCCTGTGATAAGCAGTGAGGAGCAACAAGATCTAGAGAAACCTTTTGAGGAAGATGAGGTCCTGAGGGGGCTTAAGGCTTGTGCTATTGACAAAGCACCAGGCCCAGATGGGTACACCATGGGCTTCTTTGTGAAGTGCTGGGAGATTTTAAAGGGAGATTTGATGGCAACTATTCAGAATTTCCATTCTCAGGAAATCTTTGAAAAGAGCTTCAATGCAACTTACATTGCCCTCATCCTAAAGAAGAATGGAGCTAAAGAATTGAGAGATTTCATACCAATCAGCCTGATAGGAAGTGTGTACAAGTTGATCTCCAAAATTCTCACAGAAAGGTTAAAGAAAGTGATGCAAAAGCTTGTTGACACACAACAGATGGCCTTTCTAAGAGGAAGACAGATTACTGATGCTGTACTCATTGCAAATGAGTGTTTAGACTCTAGATTGAAGGACAAGACCTCAGGATTAATGTGCAAATTGGATATAGAGAAGGCATATGATCATGTCAACTGGGAGTACTTACTTGGATTGCTGCATAGAATGGGCTTCGGGGAGAAATGGATCAGATGGACGAGGTTCTGTATTAGTACTGTCAAGTACTCTGTGCTGATAAATGGTTCTCCAGAGGGATTCTTCCCTGCAACCAGGGGCTTGAGACAAGGTGACCCACTCTTACCATTTCTATTCCTTCTAGTCATGGAAGGCCTGAACAATATGCTCAAAACAGCTCACAGAAATGGATGGATAAGGGGTTTTAACGTGGCAAAAGAGGGGAGCAATCGACTAGAAGTCACTCATCTGCAATATGCAGATGATACTCTGATCTTTTGCGATGCAGAAGACAGTCAACTAAAGTTTTTGAGGATAATTCTTATCTTATTTGAGGCTGTCTCAGGGCTACACATCAACTGGAGGAAGAGTCTCATTTTCCCTGTCAATGAAGTGACTAGAATGCAGCAGTTAGTAGACATCTTGGGAGGGGAAATAGGACAGTTACCATCTACATACTTGGGCATGCCTTTGGGAGCCAAAAGCAAGTCCAAAGAGATTTGGAATGGAGTAGTAGAGAGATGTGAAAAAAGACTGTCCAGATGGAAGTCACAATACTTATCCAAAGGTGGTAGACTAGTTTTGATCAACTCAGTACTAGATGCTTTACCAACTTATCTGATGTCTGTTTTTCCCCTTCCTGTCAAGGTGGAAGAAAGAATAGATGCATTGAGGAGGAATTTTTTCTGGCATGGAGAAAAAGAATATAAAGGTTTCCATCTGGTCAAATGGAAAACGTTGCTACTGTCCAAGAAGCAAGGTGGACTAGCCATCAGAAATTTGAGAAAGCAAAATAGAAGTCTTCTCATGAAGTGGTTGTGGAGGTTTACTTTAGAAGATCAGTCTCTATGGGGAAGGTGATCCGAACCAAATATGAAAAGGAAGGATCCTGGAAAACAAAAGAAGTAAATACTGCATATGGAACTAGTTTGTGGCGATCAGTTAGGAATCTATGGCATGGTTTCTTTACAAATACTAGTTTCAAGGTGAACAATGGCAGGAAGATCAATTTTTAGGAAGATAATTGGCTAGGGAATGGAAGTCTCAAGTACTTATTCCCAGATATCTATCTATTGAATCAACAACAGATGTCTACACTTCAAGAAGTATGGTCTGAGCATGGATGGAATCTGACCTATAGAAGATTAATGCAAGACTGGGAGTTGGAGAGATTAGCGGAGTTTTATGGCACACTTGACCAGTTTTTAGGCCTCAGGGAAGGAGAAGACACTCTCAAATGGAATTGTCATAGTAAAGGTTATTTCACTGTCAGTTCTGCATATAGAGATATGAATCAGTTAGGTAATCAAATCAGGTTTTTACCTTGGAAACTTATATGGAAGGTAAAGATCCCACATAAAGTGGTTATCTTTACTTGGTTGGTGGTAAAAGAGGCTGTTCTTACACAAGAGAACCTTATGAAGAGGGGTTTACATTTGAGTCCAAGATGTTTCTTTTGTGAGAAGTATGCCGAGACAATAAATCATCTGTTTCTACACTGCAAAGTGGTTGGCCAGTTGTGGAATCTATTTACTAGTTTCAGAGGCATAAGATGGATTGTTCCAGAAAGAACAGAACAAGCTCTACTAAGCTGGAACTTGGAAGGCAATGCTGGTACTGATAAGAGCAGATGGAGGATTGTCCCAGCAGTTATCTGGTGGACAATATGGAAGGAGAGGAACTCTAGATGTTTTGAGAACAAGAGCAGTCCATTACACAAGATTAAAATGGACTGCATTTTCACTTTTTGCTATTGGTGTAGTTCTGATTATATAGATGACCCTGTGAATATTGTAGACATTCTAGGATCCTTATAAGACGAAGGAGGATCTAGGGATAGCTTCTTTTTTTTTTTTCTTTTGTTGTTATCTCTACACCTTGGATGCAGGCTATGTTGTAAATTTTTGGATACCAGCCTTGTGCTGATGATTAATATACAAAATGTTACCTTTGTCAAAAAAAAAATATTTCCTCCGGTTACCATGGTTATTTTGATATTTATTCTCCTTCTGTGGTTCTAAAATTGGGTGAAGTTATCAGAAAAGATAAGTTTGCATTAATTAATCATAGTCATTAACTCATTTTCTTTTGAAGTAGATTCTGCAATGCCTCTCGATTCAAGGGCTAACATCATCTGGGGGCAGCAACTCCATGGGTGTAGATGGGCAAAATAGCAGTGGAGTTTCAAGAGCGCTTGTAAAAGAAAGGTCCTTCAATTTCTTTAGCTGAGTTAACTTCATGATCAAATATCTTCCTTCCAGTCCCCTTAACATTTGGTCAATTTTTACAGGTTGAAGACGTTCAATATTCAATTTGAGGATCTTCATCAAAGACAAAGTCAATGGACAGTCCCAGACACCGAGCTACGAGAGTCATTGAGGCTTGCGGTTGCTGAAGTCTTACTGCCTGCATACAGATCTTTCATCAAGCGCTACGGGTATGATATATTAATGATTATGTGTGTATTTCTCTTTTCGCACAATGGTTTTACTAGAACTATTAACATGGAATCACAATAGAATTATTGATTAATTAACAAATATCCAACTCTCATGTGAAGAGGAGGTGCGAGGATGCACCAGTGAGGTGGTGTGACAGGTTGTCTGTAAGGGAGGTGGGGGTGGGGGTGATTAGACAAGACATGGGAGGTCACGGGTTCAAGCCTTGGAAACAGCCTCTGGCAGAAATGCAAGGTAAGGCTGCGTACAATACACCCTTGTGGTGGGGCCCTTCTCCGGATACCGCGCATAGCGGTAGCTTTAGTGCACCGGGCTGCCCTTTATAGTTCTCTTTTCCCCAATGTGTATTAATATCTGTTGTGCACTTGATTTGTACATTTGTTATTTTGTTGTGTCTTTTTTATTCTTTCTTTCATGCATCAATTACATTTCTTTGAGCCGAGGGTCTACCGGAAACAACCTCTCTATCCCCCTAAGGAAGAGGTAAGGTCTGTGTACATTCTACCCTCTCCAAACTCCACTTGTGGGATTATACTGGGTATGTTGTTGTTTATAGATTGCTTCAAACTTCATATTAAGTTAGTTTGGCTGGTAAATGTTTTTCTCGTCACTTCTATACTTATTATGATAATTTAATGTATTTCCTGGCACAGGCCAATGGTTGAGAATGGTAAGAACCCCCAAAAGTATATCAGGTACTCGGCTGAAGATCTTGAACGTATGCTTGGTGAATTTTTCGAGGGCAAGACGTTGAATGAGCCAAAACGGTGAACCTCAGACTAAAGCTAGCTGCATTCTGTGCTGATTCATGACGTAGTTGTTACCTGACCGCCAATGTTGATGGCGGCCCTCTGGTTATTTGTTTATTACACCATTATGTGTAGGATCTGCAGGTTGCAAGAAAAGTTTCAGGAAATAAAAAGTGACAAAAGTATATAGGATATGAGAACCGTAGAATGTAGTGCTTCTTTAATGTCTTCTTGTAGTCCATGTGTTTAACATGACTTGTAACGTTTTGTATAGAAAAATATCATTGTTATTGATCGTATACGCCTTTTATATCTTATTCCAAAAGTATTTTTTTCTTTTTTTCCCACAATTTTTTGAAAAGTATTTCCACATTTTTTGTTTGTATGTGCTGCAGTTATTCTACGATTGAAGTAACGCTAACTGGATTCTTGAATAGTTAATGTGGTGTTGTTCTGACTGATTGGATTATTTTAGGCTAAATACCTAGATAACCCCTTAAACTTGGCATCTTTGGTAAGCTAGACATCTAAACTTTCTTAGTGACCATTTAGACACTTTTACTTGACAAATGTGGATCTTTTAAACACAAATGTCCATAAGATGAGGTGTATGAAACACACTTGTCAATGACGTGTAAAAAGAACCAATCATCAAAGGACACGTATAAAATGAGAAATAAGGTTAACAAAAAATACCCTCACACGCTCAATATTTACTTTGGGACAAGTAAAAGTGTTTAAATGATCACTAAAAAAGTTTAGATGTCTAACTTACAAAAGATGTCATGTCAAGTTTAAGGGGTTATCTAGGTATTTAGCCTTTATTTTATGGAAAACTTACTTAAATGTAAACTCTTCGACCATCTAGTATGCCAATATGGTCGAAGTATACACTATCACTACACTTTGATTGTCTACGTAGTGTTTAAGTATGTATATGTATATATAGTATATGTATATAATATGTTTTAAGGATGTATAGTATGTGTATATTTAATATAAAGTATACACTATTTATATACTATATATATTTTTTTAAAACTAAATGTCTGAAGGTATTTGACTGTAATTTTTTATTATTTTATCTAGGTAAAGTATTGATGATTCATTTCTATTTTATTATATTTCTTTCTCTCTTTTTTTTCCTTAGAAATGTTTGAACTTAGGAAATGAAGTTTTTTAATTAAAAGTTTTATTAATTAAGAAGTGTTTTAATTTCTTAGTTGGTCTTTCAAACACAAGTCCAAATTAATCAGGACGAAGACAAGTGAATTTATATGTATATTTCAAAAAGTTCATTTAATGAAAAATTGTTTGACTCCCTAAACAATAAAATCTTCACATTTAATAAGATGTAATGGAGATACGCATGCGGCTCACGAGATGCATGCGACTCAAGAGATGCACGTATGACGCACAAGATGCATACATGGCGCACCGGATGCACACATAACGCACGAGATGCACACATGGCGCACCAGATGCACACACAACGCACGAGATGCATACATGGCGCACGAGATACACATATGACTCACAAAGAACTTATTTTTACTTAAATATATTTGAGGCCTCTAATTAACATTTAGCTTTAAACCACCAATTTCATTGAGCCGCCCGTTTTGCAGGAATTAGTTATGTAGAGTTTAGTTATTCCACCTTCAATCTTGCATATAATAATACATAGATTCCCTTCTAACTTAAATGTGTATTAGTTATGCGGGTTTCTAAATTGCAAACAAATGGAATGTCATCGACTGGTCACCAGATGAATATGTTGTAAGTACCAGTTTATATCTATTGCACTGCAGTTTCTATTACTCCTTTCTAGTACTAACAAATTTGTAAGTTTTTGATCATTATCATTGCCAATGGACAGGCTGTTGTGACTATGTTCAACTTCCATGAGTATAGGCATATTCAAGCACCACGCTGGACTTTGGGATGGACATAGGCAAAGAAGGAGGTGATATGGAACATGATGGGAGCTCAAACAGCAGAGCAACGAGATTGATCACAATTTAAAGGAACCCTTCTCCGTTGCTGCAAGAGGGATCCAACAGTTGTTGATTTACTGCCCGAAACTCCTTACAATCAGCAGACTGCAAATTGCTGCAAGGGAGGAGTGGTCAACTCATGGGGGAAAGATCCACAAGTTGTTGTTAGTTCATTCCTAGTCACTATTGGTTCTGCGGGAACAACAAAGACAACAGTTAGACTTCCTAAGAAATTTACCTTAAAGGAACCAAGGCCTGGTTATACTTAAGGACCAATAAAAGTCGTTAAACCCACGAGGTTCCTTACTAATGATGGGAGACGAGCAACACAGATCATGAGTAAGAGACGATCTTTGTCATGAACAATTCGATAATTACCATGAGCATTAATTTCTAACTATTTATGTGGTTGATGGCAGTGACTTGGGATGCCACAACACATACTCATAGTTCCGTGCTCAAGAAAATCCAACATGTTGTGTCTCCCTCTCAGCCTTCTACAATGATACCATTGTACTGTGCTTAACATGCACTTATGGCTGCCAGAAGAATGACACTCAGCATGGAAGTTGTATAAAGTAAATCCCGAAAAACATTACATTATGATGAATATTTGTGATCTGACATGACATATGACATCCCTATGGATGGATATATTTGTGGAGAGATTTGGTCTAAATTACTTGCTTATCGAAAGGAGGAGGTGTTGATTATCAAACTATTGTATGAGGAAGTCTAATTGCAGGGCTTTAAAAGTAAATCAATCGCTAAATGCATTTTTTATCAATGAAATTGAACATGTTAAAACTAGCCATAGGATCAACATACATCTTTCTATTGTATATATTAACTATATATGCATTATAATCTAGTTGCAGTAAAACATGTCTTTTTTTTCTTTCAATTTTTATCACAGTTAAAGAATTGGTTATTTATTTTTTGATCCTTATTTCTTTGCTCCTCATAGTCAAGCCGAATCACACGTACCTTCAGGCCTTGGAAAAAACGTTTCTCTTTTGGTTTAGTGCACAAGTCATATATGCCCTCTAAGAATTCATTGGCATGTGAAACTGAACTACAAAGAGTATTGGAGGGTGAATGTAACTATAGCCAACTTCAACTACAACATGAATTACATGCAATGGAACTTAGTTATACGTCCCAACTTCGACAACCTCGCTCAATTATCCAACTTTAATTACAAATCATTAACTCCTTATAGAGCAATAAGTAAGCTTTCTATCTATTGTTAAATACTTTATTTTTAAATACATTAGATGGCTAATCTCCTTGAATTTTTACAAATGACACTGCTATGCTCTGGTGCCTGAAATTCTATAACGATCTTCTCATGAAAGTTGTTCCATTAGGAAATGCCCAGTCTGAGCTGTTATTTGGCAAGGATTTTTCGACTTTCACTTTTGAGAATGGGTGGGCTTTTCCGCACAGAGTTCTTTTCAATGGTGATAGCCGTGTAATGCCACAACATGATTCATATCTATATCTGCCAAATGTTGGTACCGTATGGAAGGTTTCTTGGCTAAAGCTAGTGGTGCTCTCTACGACAATCTTTTTTGCATTTGGAGAGTTATATGTCTGAGCAGTCTTATGGATTTGGGTAAGCTTTTCAGTTCACAGTGATCTCAGGGTTGTATAAGAATAAAGACCATTAAAAAATAGGTAGCGTTAATTAGTATATGAGATGCGTGCAGAGCAAAAGATGCACATACTACACACGAGATGCACGTAAAGCACACGGAATGCACGTATGGCGCACGAAATACACGTGTTACTAACGCAAAACCTATTTTTATTAAATACTTTACTTGTGCATCTTTCATGATTATAAAATGGCAATGTAATGTTTCAACATCATCATGATAAATCTTGGATCTTTT
Organism: Capsicum rhomboideum; assembly: GCA_031232105.1. Taxonomy (NCBI): domain Eukaryota; kingdom Viridiplantae; phylum Streptophyta; class Magnoliopsida; order Solanales; family Solanaceae; genus Capsicum; species Capsicum rhomboideum. The sequence continues at coordinate 42,622,729 of CP124707.1, forward strand.
TAATGTCGGAACAACCAAGGAGCCAATTAAGGACATGAAGATCAAGACAAACTGAAAGAAGCATGAGATAGTCCAATAATATCAACCTTTTTTAGTTCAATTTTTCCCACAAATCAACAACCTGCACATTCCAATTTCACAAAAAAAAATCCTAATCCTCCAACAAAATTCATCACCATCCCACTTTCACAACAACAACAACAAAAAGAATGAATGCAGTAAAAAGGGTAAAAAAAAAAAGAAAAAAAAAGGAACAAACCTGTTGATGAAAATATGCAGAAGCAACGCATCAAGATGAAGTGCAGTTCTATTATGAGTTTGAAGCTGAAGCTTTGTTCTCTTTTGAGAGCTATAGAAGAGAAGTATCTGTGTACTGTGTTTTTTTATCCCAAGCAACTCAATGTACTATTGTTTTTGGGAGTCTGTGTTTCTTCTATTTTCTGTCTGTGGAAGAGAAGTGTTTCTTTTTGATGAGGAATACTTTGTTGTGTTCTCTTCATGTGAAGAAGAATCTTTCCCAAAAATAAAAAAAAGTGTATATTTTTCTGATATATCGTCTGGAATGAAGATGTAGAAACCATGAGAAACTATTATCTCTTATACTGCTTTTTGTTAAACACCTGTTAAAATGGTAGAGAGTAAAATAGGTGGAAAAAATATGAAGAAGCAACACAGCAAGACGAAGAATAGTTCTATGAATTTGAAGCTGAAGTTTTTGTTCGCTTTTGCAAGATATAGCAGAGAAGTGTCTGTTATGTTTGTTGTGTTTTTGATCTTAATATACTATATTTTTTATCCTCTGTGTTTCTTTTATTTTCTGTCTATGAAGGGAAGACCATTAAGAAATAAGTAGAGTTAATTAGTATAGGAGATGCGTGCAATGCAAAAGATGCACATACTATACACAAGATGCACGTACAGTGCACGAGATACATGTGTGATTCACGCAAAATCTATTTTTATTAAATATACTTGAGGCCTCTTGACCACTTTCATTGAGCCGCCCTTGTATATACGTATATGTACGTGGTATATGTATAAATTTTATATATATGTAACATAATTTGTGTATTTATGGTATAAATATTATGTACTATAAATATATAAATATACATTGTATATTTCTTTATACTTTGTATATCATATTAACTTTAACTGTTTCCCCACATTCTCTTTTCTGTCTATGGAAGGAGGCTCATGAGAAAGAGAAATGTTTCTTCTCTTCTCTGTTATTATGGAAGAAGAATCTTTCCCAAAATAAACAAGTGTATATTTTTCTTCGTGTATAAGTAAATCACCTAGAATGGAAATGTAGAATTCATCACAAACTATTATCTCTTCAATATTTTTATTAAACATCTGCTAAAAATGGTAGAAAGTAAAAGAGAAGGAGAAAATATGAAGAAGCAACACAGTAAGACGAAGAACAGTTCCATAAATTTGAAGCTGAAGTTTTTGTTCGCTTTTGCGAGTTATGGAAGAGAAGTGTCTGTTATGTCTGTTTACTGTGTTTTTGATCATTTGTGTTACTTCTCTTTTCTATCTATGGAAGGAAGCTCATGAGAAAGTGTAACAGCTCAAAAATCCAAGCTAAGATTAGAAACATTATTCAAGCATATATAGAACCAAAATTAGTTATTTGGTAGTATGAGAAGTGATTTAGATATTAATTAAGGCCACAAGTAACTCCTAGCTCATAACCTAGTTGAAACCATCCTTATCGATTGATTTCTTGTGTAGAATCTTTCTATAGTCAACTTCAAACAAGTATAACTACTATATTTAGAAGATTTTTAGAGATCATTACAAACCAAATGAAAGGCCTTTGAGTATTCTTTCCAACGCATCCAGTTTCGCCTTAATTCGATATTGAAATAAAAAGTTATGGCTAATTTGCTAAAGCACTGTCCAGCAGTAAGATATCACGACCCACGATAATCGTACCTTGCTCTCGTCTGATGAAAAACTACCCCAAAATCTAGAGAATTGAAAATATCCATTCAGTACCCACGATCGTGGTTTGAAAGCACGATCGTGGGATGATTCGTCTGTTGTAAGACGCAAAAATTTTCAGCAATGTTTTAAAGGGTTATTCCGGTCTTTTCTCAGCTTTTAATCTCTTAAACTATGTCGTTTAAGATATCCTAAGGTTTGAATATAAATCCTAAACTACTCCTAATCCCTCATTCACTCCAAATCACACGAAAATACTCAGAGGAACATGAGAATAGGCGATTTCCCCTTCTCCAAAATAAGAAATTAGGGTTCTTCATCTTCAAGCTCAAATCCTCCAAACATTAGTTCAAGAATCTTCAGTAATAAGTTATGCAGGTATTCAATGAGGATCTTCTTTCATCCTCATGCCCAAATTATGGTAGTATGAGAAGTGATTTAGACATTAATTAAGACCACAAGTAACTCATAGCTCATAGCTTAGTTGAAACCATCTTTATTGATTGATTTCTTGTGTAGAATCTTTCTATAGTCAACTTCAAATGAGCACAACACCTAGATTCGAAAGATTTTAGAGATCAAGATCCACCAAATGATTTGAGTATTCTTTCAAACGCATCTAATTTTGCCTTAAGTCGATATCAGAGTAAAAAGTTATGGCTAATTTACTAAAGCACTGTCCAGCAGTGAGATACCACGACCCAAGGTACGATTGTGGGTTGAAAGGGCGATTGTACCTTGCCCTCGTCTGATGAAAAACTACCCCAAAACCCAGAGAATTGACAAGGTCCCTTCAGTACCCACGAACACAACCCACGATGGTGCGTTCAGCAATGTTGTAAGGCGCAAAAATTTTCAATAATGTTTTAAAGGGGTATTTCGGACTTCTGTCATCTTTTAACCTCCTAAACTACTTCGTTTAAGATATTCTAAGGCTGAATATAAATCCTAAACTACTCCTAATCCCTCATTCATTCCAAATCACACGAAAATACTCAGAGAAACATGAGAATAGGCGATTTCCCCATCTCAAAAATAAGAAATTAGGGTTCTTCATCTTCAAGCTCAAATCCTCCAAACTTTAGTTCAAGAATCTTCAGTAATAAGTTATGTGGGTATTCAATGAGGATCTTCTTTCATCCTCATGCCCAAATTATGGTTTTTCATTCATGAATTCTATGATTTCCATGAACTAGGTTTTTTTTACCCAGTTATGATTCCAAGCTTAAATTCTGTTCTCCATGATATATTTTTCATTCATGAGAATATTTTAATGATTATTAATGATTTATTAGGGCTATATTATAGCATTCACGTTATTCTCAAGTCCATGCATGATTTACATGATATTACTTAAGATATCAAGCATATGATCAAGCTATGTATGATGTATCAATTTTCAAGACTATTAAGCATTATTTATCATGATTTGATGGATTTCAGTCTATACTAGTTGATCTGCCATGTTTTTCCATGAAATTTAGTATCTTTACATACTTAGAATTATGAACCTTCAATATGTTGATAAACTCATGATTTTGGATTGTTTTATGAAATTTCACATTCGCTTCAAATTATAGAATTTGTCATGATTGTTGCATTCTTCAGAGATGATGGGTTATGAACACCTGATGACTTAAGATATCATACATTGTCAGTCAAACACTCAGTCCTTCAGTTTTCATGAATTAGAATGCTTTCAGATAAAGCACTTATCTTTCAGTCTCAGAACTTCAGTATTATTTAGCATCCCAGTTATCAGTTTATATTCAATTGGGAGTAGTACTTAGCACCGAGCGGGAGATGAAGGCTCACTCGTCAGTTAGGCTAAAACCTTTAGTAGAAGTCCCCAAGTCCCAGAACTACGACGCCACCGTAGGTTCTAAAGGGTCACCCGTCAGACTAGGCTTGACACCTTAGTCCTTTCGGACATCAATTTAGTGGTACCACGTCAGATCATCCTTTATACCCTGGCAAGGTATATTGGGCCCTTTTTGATAGGGATTATACATCAAACTCCATGTTTAGCTCACATGGTTATATGTCGGTTAATAGTATCTCCCACAGTTTGTACTCAGTCATTGCATGACCTTGTAATCAGTTTACTCAATACAATATTGATCAGTTACATATTTATTTACTTTGTCATTACATCAGTTCACATCCCACAGTTTCAGACTCAGTATTTGTACATGACCCTCAGTTCAGTTTTACTTGCTTTCATACTATCACTTTTTAGATTACCATTTCATCTCATTATATATGTATTTCACATAGGGTCATTGTACTTCAGCTCAGCTCTTGCATTCAGTATAGTTTCTAGCATGTCCAGTATTAGCTTTAGATCGAATAAAATATTTATGCATCTATAACTTTTCAATTTTCAGAAATATTCTAGCTCATGATTTAGAGATTTCACTATGTCTCACAGCTTTTACGTACATACATGTTTAAATACATATTTAAGTAAAAGGCTTATGCCCTCAGTTTTAAAGCAGGTTTTAAGTGTTTTCATGACTAGTGCATATCTCACCTACTCAGTACATTCAAAAGCACTGATCGCATACCTCTTCTGCCTACATTATTCATGTGATGTAGATTCAGGTGTTTACAATCAGGACCATAGTCAGGCAGATCACAACATCCAGGCAGCAGGTGATGAATTCTCTTATTCCGAGGACTCAAGATAGTTTCAGATCCAGTATTTCATTTCTATTCGTATGTATTGATTAGGGATAGCTGGGGTCATGTCCCGGGTACCTATAATCAGTATTAATAGAGACTTCATAGATAGTCAGTCAGAGTTGTCGTATTCAGTTTTTCTTTTCCAGATTATAAATGTTTTAAATAAATTTTCTAACAAAAATGTATTAAACCAGTTTGATTCATGATTATGCTTCCGCGCAGTCATTTTAACTCTTATACATGCTTATATTCAGTTGCTCATACATTATGCCAGTATCATGGGTTACTTTAGGATCACTTGTGGTTCTAAGAACCGTGTTACGACTAGGGGGTAGTCTCGGGTCGTGACAGAAAGGGAAGTGTTTCTTCTCTATACGAACCATCCTATGCAACATGAATTTGACTTAGTCGAACTACTGAATTTCGAATACTAGATGGTTAAAACACATGCAAAGTAAGACATTGGACAAATCTAATCATAGTCCACTAAAAGTAACTAGTATACTTGTGAGAGACACACAACAATTGACCATTGGGACCATTTCATATGACTTCTTTTTATCACACACACACCACTATGCGAGGCATCATGTTCATGACATTTTTTTTCCTTTTGTATTTTATTTCTTCAAAATTTTATACTTCTTTTTTTAAAAAATAAAACAAATGAAGCAACAGCTACTAGTAAAAATGAAGAATCACATACTATACAAATACTATTCAATTTTGAAGTGGCTAAATTTAAAAACTTAAGTAAACCTTAACCATTCTTTAAGTGAAGGTCCTAAAAATGGCTATTTATTATGCACTTCATTCTTTTTCTTCATGTACTATAAAAATCAGTTTACTATGACTTCCAATATTGCTTACAATTTGATGACTGTATAGACCAAGAAAGACAATGCTCATAATGCTCAATCTTGAGCTATAATCAGAGAAAATTTCATCCATAATCACTTAACTTTGTGTTCATTACACAAAAGTCACTTTTCTTTTTTTCATTACACAAAAGTCATTTTACTTTACTCCGGTCATCATAAAAATCACTTTGGCCGAATTTTATAATAATCCCACCTTAAAAATGATGTGGCAGTGTTAATTAATGCATTTACTTAATTGAATAAAGTTAATATACTAAACTAACATTATATACATAATTTAAATAACTAGCTAATTTTATATAATACATTAATTTTTATAAATATCACAAATATTTATATACTTTTTCGTGTAAATTTTAATTATCTTTAATAATCTAATGAACCTTACACCTTAAGCTCATTTTTTAAAAGAAAGTTATGAATCAAAACTTATTATTCAAAAAATAACTATTAAGCTTATAAATAATTTTAAGACATTTTCTTCACAATCCAAGAAAATATAGCCACCATAGTAATAGGTTAATAACAGATTATAATTTGAAAAATGATGAAGTGCTTTTTTCTACTTGTAGGGAAAAAATAAAAGAGAAAAATACTATTATTTTCTTAAAAATAAAAAAATTACTAACGAAACTGATATTAGCCAAATTGATGGATATGAATTATATTTGATTTTAATAATTAAAAAATTGACTAAATTAATTTGATTTTAGTTTTAACCAAGAAAGGACTTAAACCGAACTATGAACACCCCTAATAAAAAATAGTGCATGTGAGTCTTAATATTAATTAATTTAAATAATTATATAATTATAATTTATTGCTAAATTAGCAAACTTAATCATTGTTGCTAAATTTCTTACTTGTTTTTTATAATTTCTTTTCGTATATTGAACTATGTGATACTTGACAATTATCTTTTACAACATTGTTTTTTGTTTTTTTTTGAAAAGAGGTACTTTGTTCTATTCTATTACTTGTAAAATACTTTTATCTTTATAATTCTTTTTTTTATAACAGATTTTAACCTTAATTGTTACTTCATTTATTTACATTTATGACATTTGTACACAAAAGTTTAAAAAGAAAAAATATGCAGGGATATAAAACAAGAAAAGGATGTAAAGTGGTCAAGTTATTGGGTTGGGTAAGTGTAAAATGGGTCAAGATATAGGTAATAGATCATATTTTCTTGAACTAAAATCAAGATCTAATTACGACTGCCACATTATTTTTTCGATGGAATTATTGTAAAATCCGATCAAAGTGACTTTTGTGATGGCCGGAGCAAAGTAAAATAACTTTGGTGTAATGAAAAAAAGAAAAATAACTTTTGTGTAATTGACACAAAGTTAAGTGACCATGAATGAAATTTTCTCGCTATAATTATATTGAGACTCCAATACAAAATCATACAATCCAGTAACAAAAGCCTTGGCTAATTCATTAAAAATATTAACATCAAGAACTTTTTGTCAAGAATATCAAGAATGGACATCAAAAACAAAAACAAAAGTTTCTCAACAATTCTACCATGAGTTTCAAATACTAAATGCAAAAAGGGCCTCAAAAATAAAAGGATTGCGGTCAAATTCCATAAAATTGCATGGATCAAGTGGACATATATTCGTTTTTGGTCGCTATTTAATTTGTGTACTTTTTACAGGTTTACCGTAAAGTGAATGTCAAATTGGCTTAGATTCAAACGATCTATTATACGCAGCCTTATTTTATATTTATGTAAGAGACCATTTTTATGGTTTAAACCCATGACCTCTTGGTCACATGACAGTAATCTTACCAGTTACTTTAAGGCAGAGTCGAACCCAGGATTTGAAGTCTGTGGGTGCACCAGTATTGTCAAAGCGGGCTTAAGCCCTGAAGCGAGGCTCAAAATGTGTTGAGCTCTTCGCCTCGCTTAATGTGCGCTTTATATAGTCATCAATGCTCTTAGACATACTTTCCCTTGCGAATTCTAAGCTAATACTAGGGCTTGTTTGGCCATAAGAAATTTTTACTTTTTCTCGAAAATTATTTCAGTTTATTCAAAAATTGTCGTTTGGCCATAAAAATTCCAAATACAACTTCAAGTTATATTTGGAAAAGTGAGAACAACTCAATACATGTTTTCTCTTTTTTTCGTTTCACTTTTTCACCTTTTAGTTATTTTTTAGTACACTTAGGAGTCGTTCGGTGAGGTATACGGTATAATAATTCGGGATAAAATTCAGGATTATTTTATCCTGAGTTTGGTTGTAGTTATTAGTTAGTCCCTGAATTATTTATCCCACCATTTATACAATAGTGATGAGATAAATTATCCCATATACATGGTGGGATAACTTGTTCTCAACCAAACGACCCCTTAATTCTAAAAAGTCTTTTAAAAAAGGTATGGCCAAACACAACCCCAACTCCAAAAATCCCAAATAAAGTTTTTGATTTTCATGGTCAAAGCCTACTTAAACTTTACTTTCTTATAATGAGTTTAAGGTAATATGTTAACTAACATTTTTCTACTAATGAGTTTTTATAGCTTAATGGTCAAAGTGGGTTTACCATACATGATAGTTGCGGGTTCGATTCCCCCGACCAATAGTTTTTATGTTATAAACTTGTAATAAGCCTTTAAATTAAAAGTATTTTAAAAACAGTAGTGAAAAAAAATTGTGTTACGTCTGGAGATCGATCTCTGGTTGTGCGGGTGGAAGCTACAGCTTCAACTAGCAGCCCAAGGTGCACTTCCATTCTTTTATGGGTGCACTATAAAGTATATACCAATTCTTCAATATATATACACATGATTTTTTTCGAAGTTAACGGGTACACATGCACTCCCACCAATGCATGTGGGTCCACCTTTACTTCAAGACTCCTCTCCGTAATTTTGGAATCCTAAAAAAAAGAACATCATAAAGTGAAAACTTAAAATTATGACAACTCAGTATTTTTTAATTTTTTTTTGGTCTAGATGAATAGGTGATGATTTTGAAAATGATTAGTTTTAAACTTTTAAATTTTGACACTCGTATACTTCGAGGGTAAATTTTCAAGATCAAAACCAAAGTTTATTCAACTTAAAATTTTATTTATAAAATAAAGTTAAAACTTACATAAATCCCAACAAGTTAACTTCTAATTACTTCTTATTTCTATTTTTAACAATATTACGTATAATCCCTGATTTTATTTTTTCGAATATATAATTTGACACTCGATACATCCTAACAAATACATCCTAAAATAAAGTTAATGTGCTTTAAAAAAGGAAAAAAATAGAAATCTTCTTAATTGATGAGCAAATCATGCACATCAGTTGTAATGTGAGTTCAAAATCCCCAGAAAAACATAATTAGTTAAAATTTTGGTATTCAAAAGACAAGGAGCGTCATTCTTCTTATAGAAATAAGTTTGTCCTCTCTTATCTTTTTGTTGCAGCTCTTTAAAATCTTCTAGAATTTTAGCCTTGCAAAAACTGTCAAACCTTAACGGATGTGGTGGAACTTCTTTGACTACGTAACGCATATCCTGCATTGAGATACATAAAAAACTAGAGCAGTTAGTAATCAACTTGGTTAGTAGTCATATTGACTGAAATACATTCATTTTTTGAAGTTATTAGGTGGAAATACATAATTTTGTTCAATATTAAAGAGAGATACATATATAAAATTATGTCTCATGCATGAAAATGATGTTGATTATGTATCTAACATCAAAATTTATTACGGAGATACATTCATTTTTAATCTATTTGGTTGACATACAGAATACAATAATTAGACTAAAGAGATACATAATTAAAATTATGTCTTATGCATGAAAATAAAGTCATTTATGTATCTCAACAGCAAAAATTATGTATCTGACGAATGTTTTTAATCCGATACATATGTAAAATACCTTTTGGAGTGTCTCTTTTGATTTTTTTTCAACAACTTTGTATTTTAAAGGACCACCTTTCCCTTTCGAAGAATCAAAACATCATTTTTTTCTTTGATTTAACAGATGGTTATGAATCACGATCCATTAAAAAACATAAATTTGAGTTAAGAAAAGAAAATCTAACAGATATTGGCTCACAATTTCAAATAAATCACTTTTTTAAAAACCATGTTCAGAAAAAAATTTCCAAAAGAATTAAGAAGAAACTTAAATGGAGATTTGAGAGAAGTGTCTGAACCTTGAAGTGAGAAATCGAAGATGAAGTTAGGGAGAAATATATTATCGAGTTGTTATGTTGATTGTTGTTATTGTATTGCAGAATTCTCCGAGAAACTAAAAATAAAGAAGGGGGTAGAGGTGGGGGTGGGGGGAACGCAGATCTTCAGCCGAAAAAAAAGGGAGTTTGAATTTAGGTTTAGTGATGTATCCAATAATTTTAGAGAGATAATGTAAATCAGGAATTTAAATAATTAATTAAAAGGATAAATTTTTTAAATAGTTTAAATAAATTAAATTGTGATATTAGATAATTTTTCCTAAAATAAACAAGATTAAAAGTTCAAAATTACGTGTCTCCAAAACTAGTCAAACCCAAACACAAGAAGCAAATTCATGGCCGGAATTGAGTAGCACACAAATGGATAGAGTAGCTCCACGTAAAGCACTACCAAGCCCACAAATTCTCCTCCTCCTTTTTTCTACTAAATTTTATTTTATTTTTTTTAAAAAAATAAGGTTAGTAAACGAAAAACAAGTGAGAAAATTATAAATTGCGGAATCGAACTCTTACAACGTAACATGAAATTTCCAACTAAGTTGAGCTACTAATACTCTCCTCGTCCCATATTAGTTAGATTACCTTAATATATAATTGTCTCAAATTACTTAATCAATTTATTAAATAAAAATAAAATTAATTATATTTTTCTCATTTTATCTTTATAACTAATTTTCTTTGAAATATAGACAAGTAATTGTAAAGTCTTAATAAAATATCTTAAAGAATAAATTAGTAATATTATCATTCTTATTTATGACTTCTTAAAAAATGTGTAAAGAGGAAATGATCAACTAATATAATTCAAAGAGATTATATATTTTCTTTATTTACTTTATTTGTTTATTATTTTAAAAATAAATTTTTAATTTTATTTATCACTTATAATATATTAAAAAAGATAATATTTTTTTCTAGTTTATCCTTTAATATTATTTACTTATTTTTAAAATATAATATTATATATCAATTAATATGAGTATTATGATAAAATACTCCTATTACTTCTTGTTTTCTTGACGGGCATGCAAATTCTAAAATAGATACTACTAAATTAAAAATGAAGAGAGGAAGTATATATTTTTGTCAAACTTTATCTTGTCTCTCCCTTTATTTTTTTCCTTCCATTCTTCTATATGCTTCGCTCTTTGACATCACAAAATCTTACTCGAGCTACACTATACCCCTCCTATTACTTTTCTTCTTTTGTCAAAAACAACAATATACTATTCCAACTCCCTATGGAAAATAAGCACACCAAAGGTACTTCTTATTAAAAAAAAAAAAAGTTATTTATTTTTTCTTATTATTATAATGGCTATTAATTTGTGGTTATTATTTATGTGTTTGTTCATTTGTGTTGGAATTATTTTTGGTAATTGTGAAGACATGAAGGATGAACAGAGAGAAGGGTACTGCAAGGAAGCAGCCAGTGATTATAATCCTTCAAATAGTGCTTCTGAATATATACTGCCTCATCTTCTCAATTTGTAAGTTTGGTCCCATGCATATTTGAATGTTTTATTTGTCTCTTTAACTTTGTTCTACTACTGTGTTTTGATTTATGATCATGTTGTAGTATTCAGTGACGGAGATAGAATTTTCACACTCGAAAAAAATAGTAAGGAGATAGCCTTGTTGAACTTGTTTTCCTGCTTCAGCTAGGCCAGTCATTTTGCTCGTTTCTTAAGGAGCTTGTTTTCTTTGAGAAAATATTTTTAAAAAATTTTGACCAAAGTAACGTGAATCAGAAAATATTTTCTGAAAAATGTTTGCCTCCATACCGAACACACCCTTACATAAAAAATAATTTTAATCATAGAGGCTATAATATAATTTTTTGACAAAGAGGGTTCGATAGCCTAGCTACGCCCCTGGTAGCAATAGAAATATTTTATTCGTAATATTAGACATCAGATTCTTACTCATTCACTGTAGAGAATTTGGATTCAAATTGAAACTTGTTACTGGAATTCTTCCATGATCTGGCCCACTACTAAAGAGTTCTCCCTCTGTTTCGAAAAGAATGACCTAGTTTGACTTGACACGGATTTTAAGAAAATATTAAAGACTTTTGAATCTTGTGGTTATAAATTAAAGTTGTTTCAAATATACCAAAATGCCCTTTAATCTTATGGTCTTAAACATACCACGTGAAAAGCTGAAATTAAAGTATTGCCAAAACAGGAAAGGGTCATTCCTTTTTAAATAGACTAAAAAAAAAAAGTCGGACATTCTTTTTAAACGGAGGGAGTACTATTTTCCCATTGAAATTTTTCACTGTGAGTGATATTCCCACATATTTTGATTGAATTAGTGAGAAAAGAAAATTAGGAAGCTTTCCAGCCATGTAAATCACTTGCACTTTAGAAACCTACCTTATCTTTAGGTTCCCTTTTTATTTGTTCCACTATTTTTATTGTTAGGTATCAATGAGATAAGATTTTAGGTAAGGGAGAATTTATTGTGCCATAAGATTTTAGGTATCAATGATCCCTAGAAGTCTTTTAGTCTTGTCATAGACTTATATGCTCAGTAGAATGTTGAGAACTTCTAGCAATGAGAAACTACAATTTTATAATATCGGACCAAGACAGGCTTAAATAGAGTGACATAGATAATGTGAATTCATATGACTAAACTCCCAACTTGTTTGGAATTGACACGTAGTTGTTGTCGTAGTATCAACTGCTCAATATTTCCTTTTTCAACTCTTCTATTTCTTTTCTGTTTTCGTAATGTTGATGATTAAAAGGAACCTGGTCTGGCATTAGTTTTAGCATAGGGGCAATAGTACATACCTTACTCCAGCAGGTAGGAGCACCATGCCATCATCAAGGATGCACCGTATTGATGTCTTGTTTAATTCTTTAATTCCATTGATGGTTTCTTCATAAGCAACTTGTCCAGCTTGTGATGACATTTTCAAATTTCATTCCATATATTTGTGACATGAAAATTGAAAATTCTGAATCAAATCTATTACTGCCTTCATAAGGGGATATATTTCTTAGTAGACTAGTTATCCTTACGAAATAATTGACAACCACGACAGGCTCGAAATGAATTTTGTTCTTTATATTCAATAAGTATTACATGACCGAATAATTCAAGAAGGGCGGACTGTGGGAAGGGTCCTTTTGGTTCAATTTGAAAGTTTTATTTTCTTGTTTAACTTTCTTTTACTACTTGGTTTTTATTTATGATCATGGTGTAGCATTCATTGACGGGGACAGAATTTTCATGCTAGAAAAAAAATAAGGAGATAGCCTTGTAGTACTTCTTTATTCTTTTTTCATTAGACCAGTCATTTTTCTCGTTTTTAAGGAGTTTGTTTTCTTAGAGAAAATATTTTTCCAAATATTTGGACCAATAAAACATGAGAAAATCGGACACACCCTTAGCATAAAAGGTGATTTTAACCTTTGTTTTTGCACCCAAGGGTGTGGCATAGTGGTCCATGAAAAGTGGGTGAGAACAATTAGATCTCACGTTTAAATTTTAGTGGTGGCAAAAAAAAAAACATTAGGTGACTTATTTTCCTCTATCCTAGCCTTGGTGGATAGAGTTAATTACTTGAAACCTATTGCTGGTGGGAGGTGGGAGGTGGCAGGTATCCCGTGGAATTAGTCGAGGTGCGCACATGCTAGCCCGAACACCATGGTTATTAAAAAAAAGTGCTTGTAACCATAGCGACTAGTACAATATAATTTTTCAACGAGGAGGGTTCGGATGACCCCTTGAGATAGCCTAGCTCCACCCCCGTTAGCAATAGGGGTATTTTATTCGTAATATTAGACACCAGATTCTTACTCATCCATTGTAGAGAACTTGGATTCAAATTGAAACTTTTTACTGGAATTCTTCCATGATCTAGCAGGGCAGTCAGTAAAAATTGGACAGAGGACAATAACATTTCGAAAAGTTTCAACCTTTCCAACCATGTAAATCACTTTAACTTTGAAACCTACCTCATCTTAGCTTCCCTTTTTATTTGTTCCACTATTTTTATTGTTAGGTATCAATGAGATCAGATTTTAGATAAGAGAATTTATTGTGCCATAAGATTTTAGGTATCAATGTTCCCTAAAAGTCTTTTAGTCTTCTCATAGACTTATATGCTCAGTAGAATGGTGAGAAGTTCTAGCACTTAGAAACTACAATTTTTATACTCCCTCCGTCCCAATTTATGTGATGTACTTTGAATTGACACGGAATTTAAGAAATAAAGGAAGACTTTTGAAACTTGTGGTCTAAAATGAGTTATAGATATTTGTGTGGTTGTAAATCATTTCATTAAGGGTAAAGTGGGTATTTTAAAGTTAAATTGTTACCAAATATAGAAATGTGTCATTCTTTTTGGGACTGACTAAAAAGGAAAGTGTGTCATATAAATTGGGACAGAGGGAGTAATATCGAACCAAGACAGGCTTAAATAGATTGACATAAATAATGCGAATTCATATGACTAAACTCCAACTTGTCTGGAATTGAGGCGTAGTTGTTGTCGTAGTATCAACTGCTCAATATTTCCTTTTTCAACTCTTTTTGTTCTTTTCTTTTTTCGTAATGTTGATGGTTAGTAAGAACCTGGTCTGGCATGACTTTTAGCATAGGGGGCAATAGTACTAAGGTTTTAGGAGCACAGGGCCAGGGGCACCATTCTAACATCAATAATGCACCATATTGATGTCTTCTCTAATTTTATTGACACATGGTTGCATGCTTAGATGTGTCTTCATAAGCAACTTGTCCAGCTTGAGATGACATTTCCTATATTTCTGACATGAAAATTGCAACTTCTGAACCACAGTATTGCTTCCTTTCATAAGAGGATATAAATCTTAGTAAACTTTTCATATGGAAAATACGAGCATACGAGATGCTTGTTAAATCCTTTCATTATTGCAGCACATGTTTGTCTTGTGGTTTGCTGTTCAACGCCGTTCTGGTTTATCTATTGCTCACCAGTTAATACATCGCAACATACAATCTATCTTTCTTTTGTTCTCCTATGCAATTATCCGTTAATCAATATCGTATTAGTTAATGGATCATTTTAATAATTACACTCACCACCTTTCTGCAAATATATTTCAGATATGCATCGCGCGCCAAGACACAAGATTTTGAGATTTATGCTCCAAATGCAACGTTTGAAGATCCCCTTATGCGTGCAGAGGGGTATGTTTCTATCTTAGTAGCCTTGTTTAGTAACAGAAAAACTGTTGCAATTAAGACAAATGCCTGTAATTCATCATGGTGATAAGAGCAAGAATTGAACATTGTTTACTTGTTTCACCTTCAGAATTTCTTACTGCAATCATTTGATGTGTTAAAGGAGATAACAAAAAGACTACCTATGCTCCACCCTTTATTTCAAAAGCTCAATTGTAGCCACCGTCACACCTAGTGATTGTGAAATTTGAAAATCAAGAACTTCTACAACAAACCAGTGAAATCCCACAAGTGGGGTCTGAGGAGGGAGTGTACGCGGACCTTACTCCTACACTGAGGGGTAGAGAGGCTGTTTCCGATAGATCCTTGGCTCAAGGAAAGAATTTCAAGTCAATTCAAGTCCGACCCTTGTATGCTTGTTGGTTTTTTAAAAAAGATGGGGCAACAAAAAAGGGGTTAAAATGACTCTCTTTGGATTGAAATGGCTTTCAAGCTTTCAATAATTTTTACTAAGCATTGGGGGCTTTAAATAGCCACCTTACAATAGAAAAATCAGCAATATTTAAAATTCAAACTACCTAAAATGTCTCAACAAAACAAACAACCTAACTTAAATTCAAAATTCTAATTCATCCTAAATTAAATAACTTATTTTGCTAAAAACTACTGCAGTAACTAAAAGCAATTTTCAACACTCCTCCTTTGCTTTAGTTACTGCAATTTTAAAAAGTTGCTCCTCCTCGATTTCTGCTTCCGCCGCTTGTGCTTGAGGATTGTTTTTAAGCTTGCACACTTTTTGTTTATTGATCTTTCTCTTCTTCTTTCTTTTTCTTCTTTTGGTTTTGTGCTTAAAAAACACCATCAACGATCTTGTCTTATTTGAAAGCTCTTTTGAAAGTGCTTTCATGTGGACAATTATAGGATTTGCAAAATATTGTTGTAAGGATTTTTCTTCCTTCACAACGTCACATAAAGCATAGGTTTCAAAATATGATTTCTTCACAGACCAAATTTGACAGCTTTTGTCGGTGAAAATTTTTGGGGCATTCAAAGAGAGACTGCTGCTTGACATCTTTTTGGTTGAAAATAGCCTGTGCGTTGATAATAAACACAGGTTGAAAATAGCCCTGACGGGTTAAAAAATGGGTAGCCCTGACGGGTTAAAAAATGGGTAGCTCTGACGGGTTAAAATTGTAGCCCTTATGGGTTAAAATGGGTGGTAGTTCTTTGAAAGAAATCACGGATCCCGTAAGATCAATGAAGCTCTGATACCACTATTGGTTTTTTAAAAAAGATGGGGCAACAAAAAAGGGGTTAAAATGACTCTCTTTGGATTGAAATGGCTTTCAAGCTTTCAATAATTTTTACTAAGCATTGGGGGCTTTAAATAGCCACCTTACAATAGAAAAATCAGCAATATTTAAAATTCAAACTACCTAAAATGTCTCAACAAAACAAACAACCTAACTTAAATTCAAAATTCTAATTCATCCTAAATTAAATAACTTATTTTGCTAAAAACTACTGCAGTAACTAAAAGCAATTTTCAACAATGCTTAACTGATGCTCAAGTTTACAAGATAAATCATCATCAAAGTAGGCTTATCCTTTCAATAGGTGGGATTTAGTACCTCAATAAGATGTATATCAAACTTCACTATTCTTGATACTTGATGATGGTATGTAGTCTTAAGAGAGTGCAGCCTGAATTACCCTTCAAAACATTCTTGTTATATCAGAAATGAGGAGCAAAAAAAAAAAAAAAACTGATTTCAGTTATAAACAAACAGTTGTAGGAGTGAGAGGTTCTAAGTGAAAAGTCAGAGTGACACTTGATTTCTGTTGTTTGCCTTCCATGCATGTAATACTAGCTCGTTCCTTTCAATTCTACTTTCATTTGTAACTTGTAAGCCACTTTTATAATCGTCTGTATTAGTAAGTCTGATTATGAATTTTACTGTTGATTGCAGGGTAAAGCAGATAAAATCGTCATTTTATTCGCTCGGGAAGGTCTAAATAATTTCCTTCTTCCTAATTGTCCTATTTCATACTAGTCTCCTACTATGCTAGATTGATACACTTTTTTGTGGAAAGAAAAAGATAAAAAAAAATAGGCAATAACCTTTTGGGAAATCCCATTGCGCGATGCAATTTTGAAAATCAGTTTTGCTTCTAAAATATGAACATCCTAATTTTGTTCTTGAAACTCATTTCTCGAAAAAGATACATCATGAAAATATCTAAGGTTCCTGGCATAATCCAGACAAGTGCTTATTGGTGGTATTCAACTGATAAATGTGTACCATCCACATTGCTACATAATAGTTATTAGTTAACTGCTAAGTGCTAAAATGTCCTGGAAAACCTTGCAGCACTATAGTTAGGTTTGATGTACTCGTCCTTATAGCAACATACTTCCCCGTCCTTCATTTTTCCCAAATTTCATCAGTTCCAAGCTCAAGTGCCTGTTCATCAATCTTATATCCAAACAAAGGCGAAAATCTCCATTGAGTGACTATAACTACTATGGTTTACGTCAATAGTTCTTAGCCAACCCTTTCTTTTTAAAGTTAATCTATTCATTACCATATTATGTCTTTCTTTAGGCTTGGGATTGTTGTGTATGAATAATTCGAACTGTTGTTTTTTGCACACTTTAGGTCTTCAGTGAGTCAAGAATCGTGGAGTACAACGTCACAGAGAAAGAAATTTCTCCTGGAAATAATGAGGTTTAAGATCCCTCCATCCTTTTGCGTCCACTTCTCGCTTTGTTTATTTTCTGCTTTAGGACTCTGACATTATGGTCGATGGCCTCAGATTTTAATTGACAACAAACAATATTACAAGTTCTTGGGGAAAGACATTCATATGATATCGCTGATCAAGTTGTACACTGAAGGAGGAAAGGTTGTTCGTCATGAAGACTGGTATGTATATTGTGAAGTCTTTTGTTCCCTTGCCATGGTAGAATAACATTGTGAAAATGTAAGAGGGAATCTGTAAAATTTTGTGAAAACTTTTATTTCTGTCAGCATGTTCAAGTTCTGTGCAACTTCACATTTTGTATAGAGTCGCACGAGTTCATTTTACTTGGTCTAGGGCTCTAGATATGCAGGCTTGTCTAACACCACTTCTAGCTAGCTCTGTCTTCTAGTCACTTGACATAATTTTTACATTTTTTGGAAAAACGAGTGAGGCTTGCTAAGTTGTGCTTACCCCATTGCTGTAATGTGACTTGAACCCTCGACCAACTAGCTAAAGGCAGAGGAGTCTTACCAATTGAGCAAGTCTCATTCGTCTAGCCAACTATATTCATATATATATATATAATGTTTGGTTGTATAGTTTATTCAGCTAGCTGTGTGTACTCACTCGTTAAGTTGACATAATTTTCCAAAAGATGTTTTCTTTTTGGAAAATCGAATGAGGCTTCCTAAGCTGTACTCCCCCATTGCTACAATGTGACTTGAACCTTCGGCCAATTGGCTAATGGTAGAGGCGTTTCACCAGCTGCGTAAGCCTCACTCGTCTTGCCAAATATATTCTATACATATAATGTTTGGTTGTATAGTTTATTCTTGTTTTTGAATGTTTCAAGGACAATTTTTTGCAGCTGGGATAAGAAACCTTTACGGAATAGGGAGACAGTGAAGGTACCACTTGTTGGGCGTATGATGGAGGTATCTCGTAGAGCTTCGATGCTTTTAACTCATGCGCTAATGGGGTTTGGAAAAGATCCCACCATGTAAATTGCTGTGACCTGTTTTTAAGTGTGTCAATTAGTTTTACCTAGCTGCAGCTTTATGTAAGAAATATATGTTTGCTTGAAAATATGTAATACTCGGAAACAACCTTTCTACCTTCGCAAGGTAGGGGTAAGGTTAGGTACATATCACCCCTCCCAAACCTCACTTGTGGGATTCCACGTGTATGTTGTTGAAAATGTGTAAAATAATTATTCAGTTTTTTCCATTTGGGCCTCAGTTGCTATTTGTATTGAATCACAATTATTTGTAGTATTATTTTGGAATCTCTGATGATCCATATGCTCCTTGTGTTTTTGCACTACATTTTCTATCTTTATTCCTTTTTATTTTATTTTCCATTTATCTTTTAAGGGTAAAGGGTACAAATTGGACAACCAACTTACCTAGAAAAGTTCTTGTACTCTATGTCAATAAATTCATGATATTCATGTACTGAGTATTCAAATGAGTCACGTTAAAAAAGCCCAAACTTAAGGCATTAGCGCACAAGATTCTTTAATGGAGCCCGAACTAAAGACCCAAGCCTACGTGAATGACATGAACCATCAAAGTCCTATAAATTAAGACATGGCCCTATCAAGCGCACTTTCCTTAGTGAAAGCCCACACAGGGACAAAGCACAACAAGCCTTCTAATCATCAAACAAATTTTTTTTAAAAAAAATACTGAGCAATCTGCTGGACCTATTATGTGACTTGGTCTGACTTGAAACTAGGCTTGGTAGTTCAACTTTCATATACACGATTATGAAGATTGGAACTATCAAACTAGTTTGAAAATTAAATGTCAAGTCAAACTTTTAGATGAGGTTTGAAGCTTATGCTAAACTTCATATTAAAATTTATAATTTCGCATGTGAAGTTTTGTAATTTCAATCGTGTATGTCTATAGTTGATTTTGAAATAATCGAACTTATAAAAGTTTATAAGTAACATTGGCTATAAAAATTTGTAAATAACATTAGTCCCGATAAATCGATAAAGTTGTTGCCATGTAATTAGAAGATCACGGGTTTAAGCCGTGGAAACACTCTCTTGCAGAAATGTGAGCTAAGATTGTGTGTAATAAATCCATATGGTTCAACCTTTCTTCGAGCATTGCACATATTGGGAGTTTTAGTGCACTGTCCGAACTGCCCCTTTTTTTTTTTTTTAAACAAGGGTCCCAAAATGGGCTATAGGTGCACTTGTCCAAAATTATACTGGTGTGTTCAGTTCAGTTGTCAGGCATGCGTCGCCTGCTATTTGTACACTGATGTTCGATAGTTGATGTTTTGATTAGTCTTCTGTTGTACTAATTATGGTACGGATGTTTGGTGTCATACTAAAACCCCTATCTAGCCATGGGCCTTGTAATCTTTAAATGTTAGATGATGTGTTCGGGTGTCAAATGGACGGATTGAGTTGAATTTGGATGGATGAAAATGATTAGTTCAGTGGTTATTGATCCATCCAAAAGTTACGTGGGTTGAAACGGGCTAAAAGATGAGTGATAACCTAACTAATCCAATTTTTACTAAATTTTTAATTATTTTATTTGTTCTTTTATAATTTTTAGTTCTTAACCAAAAAAAAAAAATTATTTTGACTATACATAACATACTACTCCCTCCATTTAAAAAAAAATGACCTAATTTGACTTGAAACGGAGTTTAAGAAAATAAAGAAGACTTTTGAATCTTGTGGTCCTAAAGTAACGTTATATCAAATGTACCAAAATGCCCTTTAATCTTGTGATTTTAAACATGTCACGTGGAAAGTTGAAATTAAAGTATTGCCAAAAAAGGAAAGGGGTCATTCTTTTTTAAACGGATTAAAAAGAAATGTAGGTCATTCTTTTTGAAACGGAGGGAGTACAACAATAATATACCCAGTGTAATCCCACAAAGTAGGGTTTGGGGAGGATAGAGTATATGTAGATTGCACCACAACCTTAGAGGTAGAGAGACTGTTTTCGATAGTACTCTATAGACCCTCGCCTCAAGAACAAATGACTATATATAATATATCAAATAAAAAAAAATCTTTTTAAAAATCTTTTGTTAATATTTCTCATGTGTTACGTTGAGCTAACATATCAATTTAATTTTTTTATAGACTGAAATAGGCTGAATTAATAAATAGACGGAACAATAATCAACCCGAACATAAACAAATTATACATATTACATTTTCATACTAGTGATGTGATAATTGGTTTTTTCATGGCAAATGATGATGATGTGGTAATTACTAGATCATTCAAGGCCCTTTTTCTAAAGTCCCTTTGACCTTTTCCTTTCCCTTTTCTTTCTTTTTTCCTACTCTTAAATCTTAACTCACCTCCTCGACAGTTTTACCTATAGTTACTAAATATTCTTTGTAACACCAAATTTATTAACTTATTTTTTTATAAGATTAAAGTTTTATAGGATACACTACCCGAGAAACTAGCCTCCCAACACACTTTTAATACGAAAGAAATATTTCGTCATGAAAAAGAGATTGATCGAAATTAAATTTAGATTCCCTTGATCACCCTCCCAGTAATAGTAGGTTGTTTCTTTTTCAAGTTATTATTTCACTTATTATAGAACAGTTACTTGTATATAATTGTTTTTTTAGATGATGTGATAAATTAAAGTTCATTTAATTACATTATCCGTATCTATAAGATACTCAGTGTAATCCTACAACGTATGGTCTGGGGAGAGTAGAGTGTGCGCAGACCGTACCACTACCTTAGAGCGAGATAGAGAGGTTGTTTCAGATAAACCTTTGACTCAATGTACATTATCAGTATATATAAGATAAACTCCTAAAATATTATAAAGGGAAATAAAACCTAGATTTTCTCATTTTCATTACCATATGTGGAGAAAAAGAAGTTTAATTTAGTTATGACAATATTGAAGCATTCAAAATAATGTGTAGTATCGAAAGACTCAAGCACGAGCTAAAGAGAGATTTTGTTGTTGTTATAGGATTTGCATGGGACATTACACCCTAATTTTGAGTTCAAATCTTTGTTAGGATTTGCTAATTAATAATATATGATCAGTTCCTAAGTTCTAGGTCATGCTTGCACATGACATCTCTCTCATTATTTTGTTTCTGAAGGAGCCGGGGGGGGGGGGGGGGGGGCTAAGGGCAAAAAATGTACGTACAATGACAAGAAAATAATTGAGAAACTATATTATGATGCAATATTAATGTAATGATGATGTTAAAAATATAAATGATATACATTGACAATCATGTATAAATAATTTTTAGTCTATTCCTACAATAGAGAAACTAATTATAAACATTATTATTCTATTCTCTAGATTATTATAAAACTCCTATTGTAAAGAGGTTTTTTTTTTTTTGGTAAGATTATTGTAAAGAGTTACATGTTATTGTAGGTTCTATTCTCTAGATTATTATAAAACTCTTATGGTAAAGAGTTACATGTTGTTGTAGGTTCTATTCTCTAGATTATTATAAAACTCTTATGATAAAGAGTTACATGTTATTGTAGATCAACTAAATTTGATAGTATAACACATTTACAGATACATACAGTACAAGAGATAGTTACTGCCCGATTCATTCATCCATCTAATTTATAAACTATGTATCAATTGTATAGATATACTTTGATCATATTGATAAACTAACTGGCCAAGGATATATATTTGTATCTTTCCCTTTATAAACTATCAGCACATATATCTCATACTCAAAAACTAAACAATATTCTTGTTAACTTTAATGTTTGAGGGCACACATATATATCTTTTTGACTAGGTCAAGATCCTCATGAAGCAGCGCATATATTTTGAAATAACCCCACACATAAACAGAAACAAGAAGATATATGTGTGCCTTTATTTCTGTATCTTTATAGCCTGTCTCTCTGAATCCAAAACATTTTTCATACAATTATTTGAATGATCTTATGATTATTGAGGGATCCAAGGCTTTCATCATGAGAGAGAGATTGAGAATGATCAAAAGTTAACAAATTAATAAAGCAAAGAAAGAAAAAAAAGTAAAGCAAAGATTCTACATCATTCATTGTTTTGTTTTGGCAGCAGATCCAAGAAGAGAGTTTGCTTACTTTCATGCAAAAAAATGTAGTATAAAATAGCAAAAGAAAGAAAGAAAAAAGCTTTGTGTTGATTGTGACTATAGGTAAAAGAAGCAATTTCTCTATCTTTACTCTTTAATTAAAGAAAAAGTCTGCAAAGGAGCATGCTGTGGAAACTTTGTCTCCATTCCATTAATCTTTTTATGCCAAATACACACTATATTTTGCATTGGAATAATTGCATTTTTGATCCTTCAATTATGGCGGAGTACATTAATAGTCCCTTAAACTTGTTGATATATTTCATTTAGACGCTGAAACAATAGATTATTCCAGTTGAGCATCTTAACACCCGATAAAATATTTCTATAAGACAATTAAATGCAAATATGCTCTCAAGTATTCATTGCATAGATAAGTTAACTATTTAAACATATCGCCTCCTCCTCCTACTACTACTCATTCTTCTTCTTCTTCTTCTTGACATTCTTGATGCTCGGACCAACTTGGCGCTCACCTCGACTAATTCTACGGGGTACCTATTACCTTCCATCAGCACAAGTACTGGATAACTCTATTCATCAAGTCTTGGACAAATGAAAAGAAATTACCTATTATTTTTGTCTCTACAAGAAATTGAATCTAAGACCTTATGGTTCTCAATCCACTTCATTAACCACTAAGTCAGATTATCATTGGAGGTTATGTCATATGTTTTAGTTATACACATTAGCCTCAATAGTTTTTTGACTTTGGTCCGATCAAATAAAAGTTAGAGTGACCATTTTTGAAATTAAATTATCTTCATATATGGAGTAACATTATAAAATTTAACATAATACATGAATCTGATAATGAAATGATTTAACAATTAATAATTCATTACATTTATGAAAAAATCATAATAAGCATCAAAAGCACACATATCAATTAATCGAAGGTTAATTAATGTGTTTAATCAAATATTATAAGGACCAAAATAAGAATTTTTCAGCATTTCAAGGACTAAAAGTGCAAATTTCCCTTTTGGATATATATCATGTCCCACTATCCCACCCACCTTATCCCACTTCCCATATATTCTTCCCTTTAAAACTTATTTTAAGTTTCTAAGTGTGGAAGCTTGTCTTGGTCTTTGGTCAGACTGTACTACTGGCAAATGGCAATATTGAAAGATAAAAGTTACATTGCCTTTCAAAAGTGCACACAAAATTTGTACTCCCTCCCTCCGTTTAAAAAAGAATAACCTAGTTTGATTTGACACTGAGTTTAAAAAAATAAAGAAGACTTTTGAATCTTGTGGTCCTAAATTAAAGTTATGACAAATGTAACAAAATGTCATTTAATCTTGTGGTTTTAAACATGTCATGTGGAAAGTTAGAGTTAAAGTATTGCCAAAAAAGGAAAGGGTCATTCTTTTTGAAACGGACTAAAAAGAAAAGTAAGTCATTCTTTTTTAAACGGAGGGAGTATATGTTATTAACCTTATGGCCATATTAATAAATTCCAAAAGAAAAGGGACAATAGTGCTATACCCTTTACTTCTTTTTTTTTTTTTTTCAATAGTAATCATTTCTTGATCATATTGAGAAATTTAAAATTGGTGTCTGGCCTTTAGAGATACAGATTTATTATTTTTTGTTAGTTCAATCATTGGTCAGAGAGAAACAAACATAATTATTAATATACAGATCAGATTGCTAACGGAATTATAATTGCGACTTATGGGGATTTATAGTGTTATTCTGTCAATCATGATTTTATATGTGTATTAACAATTCAATGGTGGCTATTTGTGCAGCTAAACAATCGAGGTGTATCTTTCTTTTGACAATTTTAGTACTATACCATGTGGTTGAACCGGGGGTGGGGTGGGGGGGTGGGGGGTGGGGTGGGGCGAGGAGGAGGATAACCTAAGCTAATACTTCAAACAAATAAAAAATTGTTGTTCCATATTATAAGCATGAGATTTAGCATGGAGGAGTATGGTGAAATTAATGAGATTTCTCTATCTTTAATTAACTTGAGGTCTTGTACTCCTGAAAATGAAAAAACTCATGTTAAGTAGCGCTTCCATATTTAGTGGATCCTACAAAGTGCGGATATGATTTAATTAAGTTAGTAAATCTTGGATACCCGACCCTATGCGTAAAAGAGAAAAAAAGTATTGACATCTCCCCATCCGGCCATCCTTAACCTAACGTCTCGTTGAGTCCTATAACTTTCTTTAAAAAAAACTCATGTTAGGAAGCACTTCCAAATTTAGTGAGTTCTACACAATGCAAATATCATTTAATCGAGTTTGTAAATTATGCTTACATGAGACTTTCATTCAATTTGAGCTGCGTTAGTTAGCGTCAAGAGTGAGCTTAGGATGAATGAGATCAATCTATCCTTAATATGAGGTTTAGCGGAGTCTTAAAAAATGGAAAACTTCATGTTTGGTAGTGCCTATAGCTTTAGTGGATCCTACGCATCGCGAATATGAATTATCTGAGTTGTGTTATTTAGCATCAGAAGTGTACTGGAATGGATTAATTACAAAGGACCACCTAAGTTTCAATAAACAAG
The DNA here is from genome assembly GCA_031232105.1 of Capsicum rhomboideum. Lineage (NCBI taxonomy): Eukaryota > Viridiplantae > Streptophyta > Magnoliopsida > Solanales > Solanaceae > Capsicum > Capsicum rhomboideum. The sequence goes on from CP124707.1 coordinate 42,648,039, forward strand.
ATGTCGAAGGAATTGCTCTGAGTCGCGTGTATCTGAGATACACAGGTCAAGTCGTGTGTATCATCTCAGCCTCTATAAAATAGGTGAAGTCGCGTGTATCTGAGATACACAGGCAAAGTCACATGTATCTTTACCTAAGGTACACACGTGTTTTTCCAAGGCTATGATGTTTGTAATTAATTTAAAGTTATATAGATTTTTGTAAATAGTCCTCTTATATTTGACTATTTATATTATCTGCCCTTTTTAATATGAGGTTTCAGATTCGAAGCCCTGAAAATAGAAAAACTTTCTTTAAGGAGGGCTTTCGACTTTAATAAATCCTATGTGACGTGAATATAAAGTAATCGAATTTGTAAGTTTCAGATACTCAAATGCATGAAAGAAAGAAAAAAAGCATGAGACTTCCATTCAATATATTATCAGAAAAAAAATTGAGTTGAAAAAGAATGAACAGTACTGTTTTTAGATAAGATTGTACGTTTGAAATTTGTTTTTTTTTTGTATTATTATTTTTTTTCCTATTTTTTGCAGTCAACAATAGTTAGCAACTTATATAGCATGAGGGACATCAAGTTGTTGAGGGTCCTAAATCAACAAACAAAAGGTCCCCCTGTATCTGAAGCATAATTTCGAATTTCACCTTTCAATTTTCAAACTTTTTTTTTTCATTTTTAATGAATAAATTCAATTAATATAATAATATCAACTTTTCTTTTTTACTTCCTCTGTTTTAAAAAGAATGACCTACTTTTCTTTTTAGTTTGTTTCAAAAAGAATGATCCTTCCTTTTTTAGCAACATTTTAAATTTTAACTTTCCTTATGGCATGTTTAAGACCACAAGATTAAAGAGCATTTTGGAATATTTAATATAACTTTAATTTAAGACCACATGATTCAAAAGTCTTCTTTTCTTAAACTTCATATCAAATCAAAACAGGTCATTTTTTTTTAAACGGAGGGAATATTATGTATATACAATGATCTATTGATATCTTGAGTGGGAACAGAAAATTCCTTTGAGGTAATGCTTTCCACTGTTATAAAAGCTTTTAAAACTTTCTTAATTATTAATTATATATACATCACGAACTATTTTAACTTTTATTCTTGTTATTATACATGCAGATATAGTAAGCAAAATCATACGAAAAGAAAAAAGGGATATGAGATAATCATAACAGATGCATCGAAGGGAAGTCAAGTGATTGATATTATCCATCCTGTATCAGAATTTCTTGTTTCTGAGGGAGAATCTATCAAATTTCATCAATCATTAACGATTAATTTTAATTAGGCGGATTTTGGTCGATGTAGAAATAATACTACAAGATCTATTACATACGTCAACGTGTCCAAGGACTTTTGTTCTTCTTTACATCTGTTATTTTGGCACAAATCTTTTTGATTCTTAAAAAGAAACAGTTTGAGAAGATTCAATTGGCCAAATGAAATTCGAGTTTCTCAGATTATATTGATATCAAGTTCGTAAAATGAACCAAATTCTTGTTGGCTATTATTTAGATAAAAAATGAAATTTTGAAAATTCCTTTAATTTCTTGATGTGAATATGAAAAATAAAAACAACAACGACATACCCAATATAATTTCACAAGTGGAGTCTGGAAGGATTATGTATGCACAAATCTTATTCTTACCTTGTGAAGGTAGAGAGAGTATTTCAAAAAAACACTAGGCTAAAATTAATATAAAACAAATCAAAGCAGATTTGAAAAAGAAAAAGAAAAAGAAAAAGAAATACAGTAGTAACGATACCATGTTGAAAGAATACCAAAAAAATGCCATACAAAAAATTGATTAGTTAAAGAATTTCATAATTGTAATTGTACAGAAAGTTAAGAAGGAGATATAAATTTACAGTAATTGTTTTAGCTATGTTCTAAATATAAGAACTCTCTTGCAACAAAATATGAGCAAGTAATGAAGTTTACTTAATTTTAAAAGATATTAGGGTATACATAATTTCAATTTTTATAGGATATTATTGGGTAATTATTCGTTATGGAAAAGAAACTTTTTACATATTTTTCTCTTTGTTTTTTCCCTCATCACTTTTATCACTGAAGTTCCTACGTTAGAATAATTGCATCTATTATAATTAAAGTTTAATTAGTACCCAAGTTGTAGCTGATTGATTAATATAAAATTAAATGATGTTTTTGACTTTTTGAAAATTTGGACTTCAACTAAATTATTGTTTTTTTCGACTTTTGGCTCATGGCCGGTGATTATTCTCTATATATCAATTGATCATGTTTTTTTCTTCATTTCAAGTTATATGATATGATCTTCTTGTTAGTCCATTCTAAAATGACGATACAACTTTATATTTAAAATTTGAAATTTTTAATTTTATCCTTAATAAGAAGTTTTTATAGGTACAAATATTATGACAATACTTAAAATTAAGTTAAAGAAGTCTTTATTTTATTTTAAGCGTTGTGAATTAAATTGCATCACATAAATTTGAATGGAAGAGGTGTATTCATGCATTTGTAACCCAAAAAGGATAAAGTGAGGAAACAAGAGTAATTTGCTATCTCTTTTTATGTTTTCTCGACTCCATTAATCGATCAAGAGCATCAATAATATTTTTTATTATCCTTCAAGATGACTCAAATTAGGGTAAAAGATTAGTAGATAGGAGTGTGTCTATGCTAGTAGATATGAGCGTTTTATTTTGTGGTTCGTACTAGTAATTGTTGTGCTACAGTTGTAATGTCTTGTTCTTGGAGTTCGACATTTTTTGTGACTTTGTGTATTTCGAGTAGATCGATTCATGTAGTATTATCTTGTGGTACTCTTGTTTATGTTATTATCTGTTGTTTTGGTACAACCTATTATTTCTTGATCCTATATTATATCTTTTTCTAGACTATTTTATCTTGAGTCGGGGGTCTATCAGAAATAACCTCTCTATCTCACCTCTGAGGTAATGATACGGACTGCATACACTTTTACCCTCTCCAGACCCTACTTTGTGAAAATATACCGAATATATTAGTGTTATTGTTGTAAGATGGCTCGAACTAAATTGATGATGAACGTGCTTAAGCAAGCCTCACTTTGTTACTCTTATCTTTATAGCTTTGTGATGTTGAATTAATTTTGTAGACAAAATTTTCAAATATGTCAGCTTAAATTTAATCGTGAAGTAAATGTGCCTATGCAAATATCCTACAAGATATACTTAACAATTTCTTTTTGGAAAAAAAGTATTTTTCTTTATCATGAATAGGTAATGATGTGTGACTTTTTTTTGACATCTGTATATATCGTTCATTCCACATATATAATGGGAACAAAGCTCGAGGTTATATTATAAAGTAATGTCAAATTGACATAGACTTCCACTAACTAGTACTATAATATTGTTTCTAAAAAGCTTATTAATCTTTTTATTGGACCTAAAAGTTTCGATCCACCAATAAAATTAAGTTTATTGTCATCTTAGATCGATCAAATATGAAAGGATCAAAAGTTTGAAAAGATTTTTCAGAGCTGACTGATTAAGTCCTTATAACTTGATGAGACATATTGTTTGAAAAAAATAAAGCATTTATGTGAAAAAAGAAAAAAAAAAAAAATTGTTGTCTGTTTGTTGTAAGGAATGTAATAAACATGGACCAGTTTCTTTCTAATTGTCTCATGATATAATGATCATCTCTTTTGTCCTTAGTGAAGACAAATCTACAAGTAAAAGCGTGAACAAAAAAATTACATATATGTGTTCACATTTGATCAAATTATCAAAAAGACGAGCATATGTTATGGTATGGTAGTTGGGATTCCTCAATCATTAATCAGAGATTTCAGGTTTGAGTTTTTAGGAATGGAAAAAATGTTTTTGGGAGTATCGTTCCAAAAATAAGCTCTGCAATACGGGAATTCAAATTTATCAGAGTCCCAATACGAATAACGAACGTGAATGGGAAACCAAAAAAATGTTACTACCAAAAAGATTGATCAGATATTGTTTATCCAAATTGATTATCAGCGCAAAAAAAAGAAGAAGATCTTTATTAACTTTTCATTTTTCTCTATAAAGTACTAGCCGTTGTTTTGATTGAAATTAGTATTAAGTTATATCCCTCGACAATATAGAAAATTGATTTGCCTATCCATTAACTTTAAGCAAAGATTATTTGAAATTTTTATATGTCATTAATTTTGTTTATTATGAGTAATTACCTGTAACTATCATTTGATATAATTAACCGTAAAAACTCTTAACATAATTAGTATTAATTCATGTAGGTATATATGCATATATGTATGTATTATATACTATTATCTAGTTGTATATATATATAATAAAAGCACTTAAAGCTCATACTCAAAGTTTGTTCCACAACGATTGAGGTCTAGCTCACTTGATTAAGTACTATTTGTAATGCATACTAAGAAAAAGATAATATATGGATATATCTATATTTTTTTGCAATAACAATTTTTCATATCGATTCACATCACCTTCGGAAAGCGTTTTTGCAAGTGAATTACGATTACTTATTGATACAAAAAAGTATCAGCACGACTAGTCCGAGAGCTAGCGAGGCAGGAAATTAAGAAATTAATGACTAGTTCACCCAGCTAGAGAGCATTGATTTCTCCTTTCGTTCTTCTCTGTGAAGGCGAAGAAAACCCTTGAGTGCTTGTCATTAATTTGCTCGTAAATATCATCCAATGGTCAAGTTTTTATTCTTTTATTCTTAAAAGCATATATTAATTTGCGAAAAAGATTTTATTAGGGTCACCGAAATGAAGCTAGGTAGGAGTATATAGCAGAATAAATTAAAGTTGAAAAAAGGGAAAAGGAATAAATTCAAAAGGCAATAACTAAACTGCAAAGAAAAGAAGCAGAATTTTAGTCAGTGTACTTTTATCACTTCTTGACCAAGTTCAACTGGTTAGGGATAATGCTAAGAAAAAAAGAAGTAAAAAAGATGAGAAAATTGAAAAAAGAAAAATCTCAGTAAAAAAGATGAGAAAATTGAAAAAAGAAAAATCTCACTTGAAACTTGATTTATTTTTTTTTTTAAAAAAAAAAAGAAAAGGGAAAAGAAAAAGGGGATTTTATTCCAACACCAAAAAAACAAAAGGAGTTTCTAGTAAGTGAAAAAAGAGAAAGAGACCATTGGGGTAAGCAAGTGTGTTTATGTTTTTAAGAAAAGAAGATTGTTCTACACCTTCTACATGAAGAAACAAATTAATTATCCTACATAATTAAGATTAGTGGTTATAATCTCAAGGTTTTTTCTTTTAGTTTGTTGATTCTAAAGTTATTACTTCCTTTGAAATTCAAATTTTGGATTCATCCACTGTCCACTGATCAAGTTTTTGTTGTATACTTATATGACGAATCAACAGGAACGAGATAACCCAAGATACTTCCACGACTGAAATCTGAAGAGGATGAATATACGCAGACCTTACATTTATTTTTATATATGGGATTGAGAGGTTATTTTCGATAAACCTTTGACTCTTTTTACAAAATACTCAAAAGTGTTAATATATGTCCTCTTTTGGTTAGTATAAGACTTGAGAGTAAACAAATGATTCTAGTTCCTGAGAGAAGGCAATTCAGCTTGATATAACTTGATAAATGAATGAGAGTTTTTGGTGGAATGTTTAGATGTGTGGGACAAATTAGTGACGAATCTAGAATTTCTAGAACATGGATGCATCACTATAAAAAAAGAAAATTAAATGTATGTACGTAGTGGGAATTGATCCCTAGTCTTAGGAATAAAAAATTTAAACCTTCAACTAAGTGCATCATTTAGTTTCTTATAACATGGGTGCCATATAGATGATATTATAAAAATTTTAGAAAATATATACACAAAATATCTAATTTTACGGAAAAAGACCACGAGTTCATGCGCCCCAATTTTTGCTTATAATTATCCCCAGGAACAAATAGCTCGTAGTACCTGCTTACGCAGCTACACAGTGAAAGGGAAGGTACTCCATAATCCATATGTATATAATAACTTTACAAAATACTCAAAAGTATTTATATGTCCCCTCTTTTCTTTAGTATATATATTTTGAAGTTCTTTCCTCAGCGAAAAGTCACTTTAATTTGGCATAGCCGCGCCCTTACGTTATGAATCACACACATAGATCTATTTTAAATTTATATATATGCTTTCCATCATGCAATAATAATCTTCTTGTTTTTTTTTCCATCAAAACTAAATAGTTTGTACTACAGCATCAACAAATTACAGGATTCAAATAAATATTTATCATTGTGTACAATCGAACTCGAAAACTTTTTTCCTAAGAGGTCCCTTTCATCAAAGAAATAAAAATCTAGTCTAACTAATTATCGTGATCAAACATCTAAGAATATATATAAAGTTGATATGATCAAACATGCTTGATCAAAAAGAAAAAAAACTATCCTGAATTATATGCATGTCTTTGAACAAAAAAAGAGTTGGTTAAATAACCATATGCATACTTAAGGATGGAGTAGATAACTCCTATGCATGCAACCAAAAAAAAAAATTGAAATGAAAGTGAGGAAATTGGGAAGATGGAATTATATATATATATTCTTTCGACGTGCATGGAGTTGATGGTCCTTAGGTTTTCATCTTTGTCTCTTTTGCATGGCACATATATATCCATATATATATCCTCGATCTGCTACTTGCTTCCATTTTTACTTGAACCTACGTTCAGGCCAAGCTAAAGGTTACTTAGGAATTTGCGGTGGGTCGAATTCAGTAATTTTAGTTTAATTTATATATATATATATATATATTTGTGTTAAGACATACGTTAACTATGTAAAAAAAATTAAAATGAAAACATAATCATTAATACATAATTCATTATTCTAAAATTTAGAATTCATAAAGTTCAAATTTTGACTCCGCCTCTACAAAACCACATTCCTTTTTCTAATATTTTCGTCAAGTTCCGGTCAGATTTCTATGGCGTACGTTGTTGAATAAAAATCTCATGTAGAGGCCGGTAATGTACGTAATATTATATACAATAAATCTCTTGCATTTCAAGTTGGATTTAATTCTTATACATTCAAAGTAAATTTTTTCATTATCAATATAACTTAACTATATATAATATATTGGTCTATTACTAACAGGTTGTATGTTCTATTTTTCAGATAATTATTTAACTTCTTGTGAGCTAGCAATCACCTGTATAGTTATTTTTTTATATGATCACCTACTTATGCGTAAATTTCTTCTTCTTTTATAAATATTTATAGTGTATAGAAGTTAAATTCGTTTTATTTAGGTCACAATTGATGAAATGCAAGATAAGGAAATGAGTACTAAAAGAGATTAAGTGACAAAAATTTGTTGCAAAATATGATAAAGGACATAAATAATATATTTATAGAAACTAAAAAATAACAAAAATGAAAGAAAGGTATATGGAAGCTAAGGTTGAACAATAATATGTAGTAGTATTACAAAGACCAAAGAGGTGTTAATGTACATCAAATCCTACATTATCAAACTCTCCATTTTAATCTAATTAATCTAAGGGACCTATTTCTTCTTCAGTTAATCTCATGTTTACCCCTCCCCAGTATTTTAACATCATATTGAAAATAAAAACTTACACTAAAACTTAACAACTTAGGTAAAAAAAAAACAAAAAACAAGACAAAATATAAAGACATAACATCTTGAGTCTTTAATTTCTAACTTCACAAGACTTGAATCTTGAACATGACTTGTTTGTCCACTGCTTCCCAAATTCCAACTAAATTTTCATCTCCATTTGCTATTTCCTCATTAGTGGCAACATTCAAATCTAATATTGAATCATTATCTCCAATATTTTCTTGAATTTTCTCCTTGGAATCTTGATCGTCATCATCACATTTCTTTGCAACTGAAGTTAAGCTCTCAGAGCTGAAAATGATTATAGCATCCTTAAAAGACACTAAATCACCATCATGAGTTGTTAAACTTCTATTTTCTATTGCTTTCTTGATACCCTTTAGGCTAAAGGTATCAACTTGATCAATATCTTCCATGAAGAAAACTCTACTTGGATTTTCTTGAATTGCATCAGCAAATCTCTCAAGATAACTTCTACCATGTTCATTTCTTGATCTTTTCTTGTTACTAATCACTTCTTCTTGATGATGATCAGTTGAATTATCTCTTGATGATGATGAAAAGCTGCTAAGTCCAATTGAAACAAAGCTATGATCATCTTCTGATGAACCAAACGCGATTTTCGCCAATTCCCTTGAAATCTTCTCCTTTCCTTCAGAATCACCACCTAAAAAGAACAACCAAGATTCTTCCTCTTTGGACCTACATCGAAGAATTGTACTTACTATCTCAGGAATAATGTCCTTTTGCCATGGTACTTTTTTCTCCAATGCCTTACAAAGGACCTTCATGTTCTCCGAATTGAACTCCTTGAATCTATCTATGTTCTCCATGTATCCACTTGCTTCACTTGAGGAAGCAGAATTTGGACTTGAATTTGGATTGGATAAAAGTTCTGGCTTTGTTGTGCTAGCTACTTCATTTTGATCAGATATGAAGAATTGATGTTCTTTTGGTGATTGATTTGGTTCAAAGATGACAGGCCAATTCAAAAGGCTTTTATGCAACTTGGTGGAACTTTTTATGTGGTCATTTGAAGAGGATATTGAATTAGAGGAACAAGGAGATGGTGATGAAGATAGTGGACTAATTAAGCCTTTTTCAAGAAAATGAGGCTGCTGTTGTTTATGAACAGAACTGCAAATAGAATTCCACTTCTTGCATAGATTTACCATCACTTCAGATTCCTGCTAAACAAACAGAACCAGGAATAAAAATTTAGTCTTTTTAAGATAACTACATGTTACCGTCCATAAAAAAGTAGGATTAGTAAGTCGAAAAATAAGTTTACCTACTGGCTACTACAACATGTTATAAAAAGAAAAATTACACTGTCAGTGTATATAGGTTAATCATTTCTTAAATAAATGGAGTAACTAGTGTATATTAGAGTACTATTCATGCATGCAAATTCAAGATTAGGATTAATGGAATAAAATAAGGACCTTTTGACTGTTTTCTTGTTTGTGCTCTTCCTTGTACTTTTGGAGCCATAAAGGCAAACTTGAGCTAGAGTAAGTGTTTGTTGACTCAGTTTTAACTTGTATGCTTGTAACTGTCTTAGCTTCTCTGTTGAAATTGGCTAAACAATCAGCACAGCAATTCAGTTGCTTCTCAACTCCAGCTCTACCAAGTGACCAGCTTGAACCATCCATTGTTGCCTTGTTCGTACGGTGACTATGCAAATCACTGCATAAAAAAACAAGACAATGTTAAGAAAGCTCCAACTTATGTATAAACAACAACAACAACATATCCAGTGTAATCCCACAAGTGGGGTCTGGGGAGAGTAGAGTGTATGCAGACCTTACCCCTACCTTAGGAGTTAGAGAGGTTGTTACAATAGACCCTCAGCTCAAGGAAAAGCATATCAAAACAGATCAAAAAAGAAATAACGGAAGTGAAGAAATAATAGAATCTTTCTATTTGTCCTTATTTTCTTGGAAATATACCTTGCAAGATTGAGACTGAGACCCAAACTTCCAACAGGAATGGTAAGTGGATAAAGATCCCAAAGTGTCTGCAAAGAAGGATGTCCAGTTTTACACTTTGTGTAAGTTTGAAAACTTGCAATTCCAATAAGCCATAACCTTCCATTTTCACCCATTGCACCATTCAACAATCTACTAAGCTCCATTATCATGTGTTCAACAGGAGAATAGTAACCAATATTCCTTTGTTGTTGTTCACCATATTTTGTCCAAAACTCAGATACCCACCTAAGATCACCTAAATACAAAACAACCCCTCTATTCATATAGTTTTTCACTAAAGTCCTAAGCTCTCTAAGCTTAATCTCAAACTCTTCTCTTGAAACATTTCTAAGTGTGAAAAGTGGGACACTTATGAATTGCACATGTTTCATATCTCCTTGAACTTCACCTTTATCAAACTTATCTATAACTCCTCTAACAACTCCTTCGGATGTGGCTAAACACTCACCAATAACAACAGTGTTTCTCCTTTTCTTGGAATTCATCATACTTTCCACAACACTCATCACATCTTCATTCCTTATAACTTGATGTTGTCCTGTTTTACTAAGTGATAAATTTAGGACATGACTAGTTGTTGATGATGTTATTGGTGACATGGTGGTACTTCCTAGTACTAGTGGCTTTGTGCTAGTAACTATCTCCATACTAGAAACAACCTGTTCTACATTGTTTTTCACTTGTGTACTAGAAAAACCAGCTTCCCTCATGACTCTACTAATACTTGGATCATCAAGAATTGAGATCACTAGCTGTTCTATCTCTACTTTGAGGGCTAAGATTGGTTGCTGCTGATTCTCTATCGATCCACGACGTTGATGAGCTTGAGCCCTTTTGAACGCAGCAACTAAGGCATTAGAAAGTGAAGGGAGATGAGAATGAGGACCTAAAATGGGAGATGAAACAGAAGTGGGAAGTCTATTGAGTGCAACATTGAAACAAAGTTCAAGTGCCTTGCATTGGAGTGGATGTGAATGGGATTGAAGACAAGCTCTTTTGAGTAAGCCAGTGGAAGATGAAAGCATAGCACTAGCTACATGAAGAGGAGTAACTTGTGCATGACCTCTTCTTCTAGCTAAGTTCACAGCTTGTTTCACTATGCTTGCTGATTCAGAAGTTAATGATTGTTGGAAAGTATAACCACCCGTCCTCATGTTAGAACGTCGATTTATGATGAATACTCACAATACAGAAAACCTTTATAAGGTATAGTTGGAAAAACAGACTAAAGATGGAGAAGTCAAGATTTCGGATTCTTGAATTTCATTTGGTGATAGTGTAACAAGTTTTGTGTTTTTTGGATATGTAGTGAAATGAAGAAGTGAAGGGAATTAATAGGAGTTAGAAAGGAGGGGGGAACTTTGTTCTTTTCTTGTAATTGTTGGTTTAGTATGAGAAAGTGGAAAGCATGTGAGGCAAAGTTAAATTGTCTCTCTCTTTCTTTCTTTCTTTTTGGCTCTCATATAAAGGGATAAAGGCAAGATGGATATTTGGAAGTTGGACTAGTTAGCTTTTCTAGAAAGAAGTAACTAAGAATGATTAAGGATGATTCAAATAATTTAGGAGACTAAACTTTTTTATGAAAAAAAAACAAAATAAGTGGGCTTTATCTTTCACAGATTTGTATAAAGAGGAATTTAGACTAGAAGAAGAGTTACTTTTGCTTGGTTACAAAATACTACTAGCAACCTATTTAAGGGAGAAAATTGTAAAAGTGTCCCTCATGTTTGGAGGTAAGTTCAAACTGGTCCTTTTAGTATATTTTGAGTAATTTTAGTCCTCTAAGTTTTTCAAAACTGAGCATTTTTATTTTGATTAAAAATATTTTAAAATAATTAGATTTAAATGTGACAACAAATGGAATTCACAATGAACTCACATTCCAAGGTATAGTTTTGCAATATTTACTATTTTTGGTTATGAGGTGTAATTTCTGATTTTCTTTTATCTATTTTTGATATATAATGTTGTTTTTGAATAGCAATTTCTGGAATTTGAAGGAAATTTCTTTTTGTTTTTGGTTAAAAAAAGATTCCATAGTATCAATTAAATTTACTGTCAGAATTTATTAAATATATGACGAATACCAATTCACTTAAGAAAACTTAGAGGATCAAAACTACACAATAATATATTTAAGGGATCATTTTGAATCTACACCAAACATAAAGGACTATATTTATCATCTTCTCTATTTAAGAGTGGGCCTATCGACCAACAAAATGAGTTAAAATCATGACAAATCCTAGCATAAACAAAAAACACTAAGGGGCCGTTTGGTAGAGTGTATTAAAAAGAATAATGCATGCATTAGTATTGTGTATTACTAATATCTTGTTTGGTGCATGTATTATGCAAGCATTAATTATACATTCTATTGTGTATTGAGGTGTGTATTACTAATACCTCAAAATTGATGGTATTAGTAATGCAATGGATTCTAATGCATGCATTAGCATGATTAGAGACACAATTATCCCTCAAAATCTTTTCCACATCCTTTCCACCATATATATGGAGGGTATTTTTGTTAAAAAAATACTTTTTTCTTAGAAATTATGTAATTCATGTTATTTTTAATACACCAAATCAAACACTGCATAAGAAAAATGCAAGTATAACTAATACAAGAATAGCTAACACAAGCATTACTAATACACCATATTTTGCATTATTCTTATATACTTTACCAACCCCTAAGTGACTTCTTTGCATAAGCTCGAATTTTGGGTAGAATTTTTCGATACCTGAATTAAAGAAAGGCAATAAGTATTAACGTAAACAATCAAAATACGTGCAAACTAATCAAACACCGATATTGTAAAATAAATACAAGTAGGAGTAAAGGTTGATCTAGTATTTTAGGGGATTCAGAATTATTTTAAGGTTTCAAATTCAAATCTTAGACAACCTATTCTATTCTTTGAATTCCGTACTGAAAATCCTATATCTGCCGGTACAACAACTTATGAGTACATATACAAAATAGAGTGATGAGTATGATATGAGTGGTAGGTTTCTAAATCAGAACTATGGTAAAAAAGAGAAAAGGTGAGAACAGAGATAATGAGGACTTGCTGTCGGTTTGAAGGAATTGGGAAGTGTGTGTTTTTTGTGGTTGAAGTTTCAATTACTCTTCTTCTTTCTCTCTTAACACTCAAAAAGAGTAAGGAATAAAGCTTTCTTTGGATGATTACTATCTAAAAAGTATTCTTTAAAAAGATGATGATTAGGAGTTTTATTATTCTATCATTTATCATATAATTAGATTAGATGGTATTTGTGAAAAGAAGATCATTATTTGCTTGGTAGAACATTTAACTAATTTATGTGAAATAACTCTTTAGTGTAATTGTAGTGTTTAGGTCAGCTTATACGTATCTTGATTAATTTTACGAAGTACTTGCTATCTCATACTGGCATAAGTACTATTGGATAACTTTTTCTATCAAGGCATGAGCTGATAGAAAAAATAATCTACTCCCTCTTTTTTAATTTATGTGATATTGTTTGATCGGATACAGAGTTTAAAAATGAAAAGAAGAAGTCTAAACTTGTGGTCTAATATAAGTCATAGATATTTGTATAACTATTAATCACCTTATTAAGGACAAAATGACAAGAGAGAGTTGTTCGGATGGTAAACACCTTTCAAAAGAGTGGGAGTTGAGAGGGGGTAAAAGAAAAATAAGGACAAAATGGAAAGTTTAAACTTGTGGTTTAATACTTTTGCTTTGAAATTTTGAACCTGAAAATTCATAATTGTGAATAATTTTATCAATCACAGGGTCATATCCTTAGGTGCTAATTTTTTGAAATGATTAAAAAAAAAAAAGCGTCATATAAATTGTCAAGGGGAAATAATTTTGCTTCCACTTAAATTTTGAACCGAAAACTTCATAATTCTCAATAATTGTATCAATCACAATGTTACACCCTTGAATGCTAATTTTTTTATTGTATCTTTATGAATTTGTAATTGTACATTTAATTATTGCTGTATATTTTTTTCTCTTTTTTTCTTTTTCCTTTTACACTTTTGTGTTTCTAGAATAAAGTTATAATAACGGCCCACATGAGAATTTTTTTTTTCTTAAAAAGATATCCATCTAATCTAATCTAATCTTAATCATATGTATGATCGTACAATTAGAGGAAGCTAAGAGAGTGCATTTTTATAATTTTAAGTACTGATAATTCATGAATCATGAGATCTGTTGTCTTGCATTATACTCCCTCAGTCTTAAAATAGTTGACATGTTTGTTAAAACAATTTGTCTCAAAATAATTGGCATATTTAAAAGATCAAGAGATAATTAACCCTTTTTTTTTTTTCATCTCTACCCTTTTTAACAATTATTCTAGAATTAAGAGGCATGTAAATAAATGAAGATTAAAGAATTAATAAGGGACTATTAGTCAAATCATACTCTTGATTAATTTTTTCTTAAGAATTGTGTAAAATGTATGCATGCTAACTATTTTGAGACAGTGGAAGTATGAAATAATAGCTTATGTTTAGCGCACTACTATAGAATTTTATATAATTAAATTAATTTATCATATATAAACTTTAAATCAAGCTTGATATTAAGAAAAACTTCATTGATAGTGTAAAATTTCAGAAATAGTTAACATTTAGGTAATAAATGAGGTGTCATAGCTAAAGTTTGTCTAATTACAGGACGTGACTACAATTCAGTAGCTAAATATACAAATTAGAGATTGTATATACAAATACAAATTCACTTTAGAGATTTGTATATGAGCCCCGAAATTCGCTTTGTATACAAATGTATATGAGCCCCTAAATTAGAGAGCCCTCGAAATTTGAGATTTGTTTATGAGCCCCGAAATATATAAATACAGAGAAATATATATTTAGCTATTTAATCTAAATCTTATCTGCAAACAGTAATTATTTCAAACATTAACTACGTCTGATAATTATGACTTAATATTTTTTACTCCACTTAATTTTCCCCTCTTTTTTAAACTAATCATATACTGCACTACAAACTCATAATCAAATGATACAAAAGAAGGGGAGAAGTGGGTGCTTCTCAGCCCATCACACTCTGGATGGGCCCAGTACCTGCTGGGCTTGGTTAGTGGGCAACTAAATTGAAGATAACTAAAAATGGGGCGAAATGCATAAATACCCGATTTTGGAATCGCTATTTAAGTTATTATTGAAATTGAAGTTGAAATTTACTTTTGTTTGTAATTATATTCATTTTGGAACCACTTCAGACATACAAGATTGAAGTTATGAAATTTGTGTCTGAATGTTGGCAAACTTCAAATATTTTTTTGCATGAAGTACGGTCTTGTCAAAGGTCAAATATCGAACATTTTTGTCTGAAGTTAGACCTGGCTTTCCACAAATTTGACTATGATTTGTACAACTTAGAGAGAGAAAAAAAAAACTTAACTTTGCATTTAGTTCAAGCCTACAACTTTGGTGTTGAATTTTTATTTTTATTTTTCGGAAAAGGGACAAATATACCTCCGAACTATCATAAATGATATGTATATACCTTCCGTTATACTTTGGGTATGTATATATCCTTACCGTCAATCTTTTGGGTTATATATACTCTTTACCCAAACGGCGGGACACGTGACATCATCCTAGGCATTTTTTCAATTTTTATTTATTTTATCCAAAATAAAAATAACCCACCCAAACCCAATTAAAACCCGAAACCAAAAACCCAACCCTAGGCCCAAAATTAATAACTTGATTCAAGAGGCAGCATTAAAACGATTAACAAACCTATCCATCGTCATCATTCTTCTCCTTCCTTCAAACCCTAGAATGTTTTCTCTCTATTCAAGCTCTAAATCTCGGTTCTTAACACCAAATCCTATTTAATTTTTTACTTTCCTTTTTAATTCCATAAATTAGACATTATATCATGTCTGAAATTAGTTGTGATTCTATTACTAATTTGGTGAGGACTTGTCTTTGTGGTGAAATTGCTTGTTGTTTCACTTTAAGGTCTTCATGCAACCCAAAAGATTGACGGACAGGATATATACATACCCAAAGTGTAACGGATGATATATGCATACCATTTATGATAGTTCAGGAGTATATTTGTTCCTTTTTCGTAAAATAAATAAAAATAGGATGAATGCCTATGATTATGCCACGTGTCCCGCCGTTTGGGTAAAGGGTATATACAACCCAAAAGATTAACAGTAAGGATATATACATACCCAAAGTATAACGAAGGGTATATACTTACCATTTATGATAGTTTGGGGGTATATTTGTCCTTTTTTTGTTTATTTTTTAATGCTAAATACGCATATATAGAATGAGAGTCGTACCAAAACCAAGTAGAATATTGTAAGTTGCAATCACCGGAGACAAAAATTGTTAGTGCCCATTTATTGGCTCAACTCATTTCATATTATGTCTAGTGTCCCTCAAAGTATTCGGTCTTGAATTTTGTCCCCCCAAATCTCTGATCTTGAATTTTAGTCCCTGCTTAATAAGTTCTAACATTTGCCTATAAAGGTGAACTTATGGTCAATTGAACATGCTTATGTCTTGAATTATCTTGAAAGTTTGTCTTGTAGACAAAAGTGAAAGCTCATATATTTGATAGGTAACATACCTAAGTTCTAACTTTTGCTTATAGGCAGAACTTTTGATCAATTGAACAGGTTCACAATCTTAGAATGTTCTCAACGTTTGCCTTATGGGCAAAAGTTAGAATGTCTGTCTTATGAAAAAAAAATTATTAAGAGGGGCCAAAAGTCAAGACCACCCCTTGTAGAGGCTATTTTTGTAAGACTTTTCTTATGGAGACCAAAATATCAAGACCATCCCAATTTAGGGCTACTTCTGAACTTGACCCCCTATTTCAGTCCAAGCCATTTCAGTCCATCAAAATTTGGCCTGATATCTAATTCATATTGATTCATGAAAAATCTTGTTAAAATATTCTTAAATTTTTTATTTATTTGTTTATTTAATATGTCATATTACCATAATAAATTGAAATAATAATTTTATTAGGTACTAAAAAATTATATTATAAATGAAAAAATAAAGCAATTAAAACTTAGTAAGAATTTGATGGGCTGAGTTTTGACTCGCATTTTTGCTCAACTCTGGCCAACTCATTTCTGCCCAAGTAGCTTTTGAGTGAGTCAGTAAGCCACCCATTTATTAACTGTGAAAATCACATATATATTATATTTAAGACCTTAAATTACAATACATAAATGTACTATTTTTTATTTACAAAACTTAGTTTTTATTTACAAAACACAACAATTCAAGTTATAAAAGGCTTCTTTTTCGGATAATAATGATTTGAACGTAGTTTTTGGAATTAATTAGGCTGATTTATCGGTACTTGTACTGATCGAGTCCGGAGCATAAAGGGATAATAATTTGGCCAAAAATTCCAAAGGGGACAATGGATTACGAAAGAAACCAAAGGGGACAAAATGCTTGGCATCCAGCGATTTGCAAGCAAGCCTCTTACACCATTTGATTCATTTTAGTCAAATACATGTGTATGCAGCAGGCCAGAATTTGGTTACATGCAAAATTTGGTTGTATGCAACATGTGTATTTGCATGTGAGTTTTCTTTGTACTTATGCAACACGTGAAGGACTAAAATGCATAAAGTGAACCTATATAAATCCTCCATCTTTATTTTCACACAAGTGCAGAAACATTGTGATTAAAAGCAAAATATTTGCAAACAAGATATAGGTTTCTAAAAAAAATTCTATCAAAACACAAGTTAAGATATTCTCATCAGTAAGGTATGTTCATGTATATTTTTTATGTTATCTTTTATTTTGAAGTATAAAAATATTACATCTAATTCTTAAGCTTAAATATTACATTCTTTAAATAATTTTTATTAATTTTTCTTTTGATCATAACAAACTGATTTTTTTTAATATAGATATGAATCCTTTGTTAAAGTTACAAGCTAAACACCGATCCCAAGCAGTTTGGGGTGGTACGGGACAAGAAGTGTGTTTAAGTACACGTCGTGTAGATACTGAATTTTGACAGCACATAAAGCGGCGTCCATTGCATTATCGAATCCTTCAATATTTAAGTTTGTGTGGGTTTAGAGGAATCGTAGAAGTAGGATACATTCCTTACGATGTTGGACTTATAAGTGCATTGGTTGAGAGGTGGCGCCCCAAAACTCACACATTTCACATGAGAATTGGTGAGGCAACCATTACATTACAAGATGTCGAAATTATGTTCGGCATGGTTATAGATGGGAGTCCTATAATTCTAGAAGGTGCTAGTGATTTAGGGGTTGCAGCTAAACGACAAATGATGCATGACCTAACAGGATGGGAACCTCCCGTAGATTGCTTTTCTGGAATTAGCAGAATATACGTATCTAGTTTAGCTGATTATGTAAATGGCTTAGACAATATTACTGATGATACCCCCGAAATTGATGTGCAACAAAGGGTTAGGTTGTACCTTTTATGGTTGTGCGGTGGTACATTATTTTCTGATAAGTCCAATTCCAAAATTTCTTTGGACTATTTAATTGAGATGCAAGACTTAAATTCAATGTCGACAAAGGCTTGGGGCGCAGCCGCATTGTCATTTTTGTACTATTCTTTATGCCGTGCATCTATGTCTTTATCTAGCGATGTATGTAGATTTCTTTCCCTAGTTCATGTACGTGAAACTTAATTTGTGTGTTTTAAATTTGTACCACTTAATTTTATTGTGTTAGTAAAATTATTTAATTTTATATTTTTATAGGTATGAGCATGGGAGCGTATTATTCCACTTCAGCCAGCATCGCTCCCTCAGAAGGCAAACCATCATGAGGCCTCAACGGCACTTGTACGTAAGTGGAGTCGAGGTAGAATTCATCAAAATGAGGCGAGAGATGTACTTGCCATAATCAGGGATGTGCTAGATAACCTAACTGTTGAGCAGGTAATTGAACTTCTAATACTAATGGTTTGTCATATTGATTAAAAAAACTTATAATGTAAAAATTGTAAAGTACCGTACTTGTTACTAGTAGATTTTCTTATATATAGTTTTAATTATTAATATTATTCCTATTTGAAAGAAGCAATATGATTACTATTTTTTTTTATAATGATCTATTTGTTTTATAGTTTATTTGGGAGCCTTATTCAGAAGAAGTACGTAATGAATTGCCCGAGTGGTGCCAGAGGGGACAACCTATTTGGATGGCTAGAGTGCAACTTATTTGTGGAATAGTCCGTGAGTGGCATATGGTTGATAGTGTAGTTAGACAATTTGGTTATCTTTAACATGTACCTGGATCGTGTACTCACATTCAGAAACAATATTTTAAGCTTGATAAGCGAAATAGGATAACACAAGAAGTTTTAAATATGTTTAGCGATACAAAAATTAAGTGGGAAGCACGTCGAGAACTAATTTTTGAGCCCCCTCATATAAGCAGTCAGTCAGAGTACATTTATTGGTATTGTAATCATGCTCACATGTTAATTGAAAATCTAGAACATGCTGTTCAAAGAGGATACTAACACATGGCAGGCACACATGAGGCCTTGGTATGTATATTCAAGAAATTTTTAGGTTGTACGTCAATGACCTTATAAATACATGTCAATGACCATTCTATTTTATTTTGTCTTTTTAGGCCATGGAACATGAAACCCTTTATCGATTGGCTCAACAGATTTTAAATGATCCAAGAACATCTAGCGATATGTATCGATTTGTAGAAAGGGTTGGTCGTGTTTAATCGGAATCAATGAATTCTGCCTCTCTAGGAACGCGATTAAGCTTTGCTCCTAATTATGCATCGCTGACTGAATCTGAGGAATCACCACCAGTGCAATTTCGCCATCAGGGATGCCAATCTGTACCCAGAGATGGTACACGTCAGGGTAGAAGAGGTGGTCGTAGAGCAGATAATGTGGTTGATCGTGATGAAGAACTTGTTGATAATTTCGGCTTGTCTTTGGCTACTACTGAGGCCTATTATCCCACATTTGACTTTGGTGAGCGCTCGACGGTTGTCTCTGATATTTCACGTCAAGAAACGGTTGGTTTTGTAACGCCACCCATTGCGCAATATGGTTTTGCTCAATTCAGTGGATTCCATCATGCTCCCCAACCCGAAATGCGTGAATTTTCCATGAATAACTCTCCATTTGCTAGGGTGTTAAGTTTTTCCGATGTGAGTCGCTAATCCATGTAGTATATGTAATAATTTATTATTAATTAATTAATTAATCTTTATTTAATCATATGGCTCATGTTATTACAAACAATAATGTTCTCTACAGGAACTTCCCAAACAACATGTAAGATGTCATTTTTTAATTTACATACTTCATTTTATTTGTGGTCTTAAATAATCTTACCATTAAAAATAATTTTTATAGGTTGTTATTAGAGAAGATGGACTTCGAAGATCAACCGGGCCACACGTACCAACTTATTGTGGCACGGGTAGTCGTCACAATGACGTTACGGAACACTGATGAAGAATATTTTTTATTGTCTTGATTTATATTTGTATGTTTAATGTATTACATAACGGACTATCTACTCATCGTTATGTTTCTTGGCAGTCTAGTGATATTAATGAAGTAATATTACCCAAATGAACTAGTTCAACATCTAACTTGATCGTAACCCTAAAAAAATCACAATGAACTAGTTCAACTTAATTGTAACCCTAAAAACAGGCAGTTTAGAAATCACTGTGAGTCCAGCGACTTATAAGTCACCGTGAATCTAGTGTTTTCCAAGCCTTCCACCAGATATCTTGCAATCTTGTCAGGAATTTCTCAAGAATCTTGCAATATTTTTCACGAAACTATTAATCGAAAACTCAAGAATCTCACTGAATTTGCAGATGGATTTGATATAACACTGTACACAAATATAATATTTCAAAGCACATAAACTTTATTTTTTGACAGGATTGATTTGCAGTGTTGAGTCTTGTGCATCAGTAAGAATCTTGAAGATGTGTAAGAATTTATGTGCAGAATAGGCATAAGAATCTTATTAATAGCAACATAGAAGTCACTGGACCTCCAGTGATTTATAAATCACTGTAGGCCAAGCGATTTACATTAGGGTTTTTAGGGTTGTTTCGTCAGGGCCATTTTTCAAGGTTTATTTTAGAATTTGCGACCAAAATAAGCCACGTTAAATAGAAAGTGATTAAAATGAACCACCTTTATATTATAGAACCAAACTAAGCTTCTCGGAATAATTAAAACTTTGTGGTCATTTAATCTAAAAGTTCAAGTTAATTATTAGGTTTTGAACAATTCCTCTAATTTAAATCACAATAAATTTAAATTGTTTCAATTTAATTTATCTTTTTTATTCAAAATTTTCTTTTGGTTATTCGATTATTTCATAAAATATTATATTTGCAAGCTACAAAAATAAGTAAAATTTGCAGACAATAATTACCTGCACAAGTGAGATGTATAAGTCGGAATTACTGAAAGACCACATTTCAAGCGTCGATTGTATTAAAAATAATATTACATTAAAGACACTACATACAGACCAATAACACAACATAAGAACAATATTACATGAAAGTCACAAACTACTGAGCTCGTCTAGGGCAACGTGCCTTAGTGTGACCTGTTTCCTTGTAAATACTACACTTTCTGGCCATGCGAGCCGGAGCAATATCCATATCATTCTTAAGTCAGGTTCTTCCTTCAACACCAGATGTCCGCATATATACAACGTTTGCAACTAAAGCAAATGAGGCTGGCGGCCAATACCGTTCATCACCAACGGGGGTAAAATTACCACTATACATTTGTTTGTATAGCTCGATGTTGTAGTACTTTCTAACATATGTATTAGATTCGATGCCACGGATGCCACAAAACTTAATACAATGTGAGCATGACATATGATAATTCTTCAATTTTCCACAAGAACATATTTTTCTCCTGGCATTAACTGTGTGGACATTTTCACCTTTACCATCATGCGCAAATGTAAGAATCTCAAATACCCCATCACCAGTTTGATAAGTCATCACATCATTGTGTGATTGCGCTCTCTCCCAATTATCTAAGAATTTATTTTCAATAGCAAGAGGCCATGGCTTATTATTTCGTAATAAATCATCAGCAAGATTGCTTCGCCCCACAAAACGATCAACAAGAGCTTTAAAAGTCATGAGAACCATAGCAGTGACTGGAAGCCCGAGCTTTCTTCAACAAACCATTGTATGACTCGGATACATTTGTTGTCATAGTGCCCCATCTACAACCATCATCCATATACATTGTCCATTTATCCAACGGAAATTTATCTAACCACATATGCGTTGTAGGAGACAATATCTTAATTTGTTCCATCCTTTACAAGTACTTCTTCTTTTGATGCTAAGTAGCGGCCGACCACATTAAGTTCTCGAGCTCTCTATTCAAATTTTTTTTGTTAAAATTGGCTTTCAAGTGTCGAACACAAAATCTAAGATATGTGTGTGGTGGACTCAACCAATCATAAGATTGAACACATTGTAATATTCCTGGATGACGGTCAGAAATGAAATCAACTTTTTTCCTATTACCGACAACATGTCTCCACAATAATTTGAGAAACCATGGCCATGATTCAAAACTTTCATGTGCAACAAGTACATATGCAAACGAAAAAATATTACCGTTAGTATCAATCCCAATAGCAATTAATAGTTTCAAATCGTACAAACCGTAAAGATGAGTACCATCTATTGAAATGACGGGCCTGCAATATTTGAAACTATCAATGCTTGGTTTAAAAAGACCAAAATAGAAATTTGAATATTTGCTCACCCTGCATTGTTGAAGAATGGTGCTCCCATTCAACAACAGTACTGGGATTGAAACATTATAGTGCAGCCATGTAGCGAGATAATGCTTTGAAATAACCTTCAAAATCACCATACACTATCACAAATGCTTTTTTTCGACCTCTTTGATCTTTTCTATAACTGGGAATAAAATGATGTTTTGACTTGATGAGTTCTCGAACCGCCTTAATACTGATGTTCGAGCTCTTCATAATATGTGGTATCAACGTAACAACAATCATATTGTTGTCCATATTGAAATGATCGTCCCTGTAGTTATCAGTCAGACAAGTGTGTGGTTATATCATTTTTTCTGTTTTCCACATACCACCTGAAAGCTCTCTAATGCGAATCATCCATTCGCATCCCAACATGTGACGCTTGCACATAACCCTCCAACTCTTAGCTTTGGATCTATCACAAATATGTTCCTTTGCTTTTTTAAGACTATACATTCTCACAACAGCTTTCATTTGTTTCTTGTTTATGAATAACATACCTAATTTCATATAGGTTCAAACAAGCATTAGTCGATAAAAAAAGAAATGAAATTAATTATTTGAAAAATTTTAGCTTGCAAAAATCTAACCTGTTTGAATGAATTTCGGATTCTTGGGATTCCAAATAGCAGTTTGGATGGAACTAACATCACATGTGTACGCAAAATCTTTTGCGCTTTCATCGGTATTATCCAAATACGAAATTTCCATCGACGGATGACTAACACTATGAACAACCAGAGTTGCACCCTCTCCAATGATATCGTCATCATCACCGGATGTTTCACCATCATCCGTTGATTCATGTTCTAAAGGTTCATCACTGTCTGATCCACACACTCCATCATCAGCTATCTCTTCATTGTTTTCCACAATTTATGTGAGCCGCGTCAGTGTACCTTCAAAATCATTAAATCTACAAAACAGGAAAAAAATAGGTAAATATAATAAGTATAAATTATAACTTAATTCAATTAAAAAAGTTATTATATTTACCAATCGATTGACTCCATTGGAAAAGAATGTTGTTGAGTGCTAGGTCCCCCAATATCAGAGTTATGCACACTCCGATCAAAGTTATGATACCGTGTATCAAGCCAACCATCACATTGCGTAGTCAAGTTATTTATATTATTTGAGTGCCTGCCAAATCCTCCGACTGTTTGTTGTTGGATTATACCCCTTGAACCAACATTCAAATTCGATAAATATGAAGTATCACAAAGATCAAATTCATTGTCGGTGGGTTCTTGAACGATAGGACAATGTTCAATTGACGCATATATGTCAAGACTTGTTAAGTTAATGTGACTACCAAAAACTTTAATAGTACGGAGAAATATAGATAAAGAATCATCATTCCAAATACAAGTCTCACCGTACATTATAACTCCATTGGCAGGAAAAGACGTCGGATATCTTCCAGTGATAACCACTACATCTTCCAGATCACTTATACTCATTTTGTTTCTAAGTAAGCGTTGCAATCGCTCATATTTAAGAGATAATGGAAATGTTTGCACAACTACAGGCCACCGACTATATATTACAGAACCAACTTCATATAAGACTTTACCTCCCCAATATAAGTTCACTCTTACTGTATCTTTATTCATTTTTAATACAAGAAATGAGAGTAAACTGCTTATGTAGAGCTACAAGAACGAATACTAACTCAAACACAACAACCTATTAATAGAATTGCTTGCAAATCGCTGGATGCCAAGTGATTTCCAAATTGCTGGATCTCTAGCGATTTCGAAATCGCTAGACGCCAAGCGTTTTGTCCCCTTTGATTTCTTTCGTAATCCATTATCCCCTTTGGGATTTTCGACCAAAATATTAGCCCTTTATGCTCCGGACTCCTTTAACATGTGTATCTTTTTCCATTTATTTCTCTCTCTATTAAAACCAAGTTGTTGCCTTTCTCTTCTTTAACTTCTTCCACCATTTTCTTCCACCTCTCTCACCTTCATCTCAACATTTTCTGGACATTACATTTTTTTTTTATAATTTTGACCTTTTATATACCTTCATTCTACATGAAAATCAGTTAATATCGAGACATAAACGACGTGACATATAATAGATCAAGTGTGCATATTTAATACAATCTCGAGCTTCTGAGGATGCATAAAGTACAAAATTATCTCCGGTTCATGGTGGAATCCATTGAATGCGTTGGTAAAATATTATGTAAGATTTCATACATCGTTTACTTAAAATTGGACAAATTCGTGCACCATTTCACATACTCTATAAATGGTTCTATATTAGTGTGTTTACAACACCAGTTTATAAACATGTTTTTATGAGATGATTATCGATATAGATATACAAGTAGATTAATTATTTTTATAAACATGTTTTTATGAGATGATTATAGATATAGATATACAAGTAGATTAATTATTTTGTCATGGTGTCTGAATTGTATAGAAATTGGTGTATCAATAATTTTATGTATCTGATGTGAGACCAAAATTATATATTTTTCGTCATTATTTGCTTCACATTTAGTATTTTTATTTATCTTTTTTGAGCATTAGTTTTATAGATTGTGCTTAATATTATATTTCGATGTGTAGAATTAAAATAATGTGAAGATGAAAAGAGTTAGAGAAAAAACAAATTGAAGATGAAAGATTATAGAAGAAAATCAAGTAGACAGCTTAATGGAAGAATTATAATATTGTTATAAATATATTTACAGTGAATGTCTATCAAGATATATTGAGTATCTATCAAGATATTGTAAATGTTTATCAAGATAGAAAATGTCTATCTCTTGGAGATATTATGAGAAATTTTCCCGTATAAATAGAGGGATTTTATTCATTGTAAATCATCCTGAATCCATCTCTCATCTCTCATCTCTCATCTCTCATCTCTCAAGAGAAATAAAGAAGTCTCCCTCTTCTCTCCCTTATTCTTCTTGTTCTTTATTATATTAGTTTATAACAAATATAATATTATTATTTCTAAACAATTGCAACAACTGAAAGTTGAGGAGGAAAAGAAAACATACCTACCAAGTGGCGAGAAATGAAGACCAAGGCAGTAATATGACATAAAGTCAGCGAATTCAAGTTGCCACCGGGAAAACCACGTAAGGCGGCGCGGGAACAGTTTTGTGACGTTGACCGACGCGGCGCGGATCAATCCATTCGGATCTAAATTTTTTCGATTCATTTTGAATTTAGTTATTTTATTTGGGATTTTTTCTAATTCTATAAATAATTCATAAAATCAGTTTTTATATAATTTTTAACTTAGAGAGAGCTAAAAGCCACCGTGGAGGTCCAAAAAAATTGGGCTACATCTTTTCTTCTCTTTTATTATTTATTTTTATGTTAATTCTTTGGATGATTTTGTTGTAATTATTTCATGTCTATGTGGAGTTAAACTTTTCGTTCTAGGATTATGATAGCTAATTAAATGATTGTTCAGTAACTCTTGATTTTATTTGTTTGATTATCATATTATGGTTGTTTTTATATTCTTGCTTTTACTATTTTAAAGATTTACGACCTTTAAAATAAATCTTTGAGCCTGAAGTAAACTGACTAAGGGAACGGAGGGTTAGAACGAAGAATATAGTGAGTAAGATCTCTTCTTTAATAAAATAAGAAATTGATTTGTGGCTAGGATAGAAATATACCCAGATCACCTTACTTGGTTACAAAATAAGTAAATGTGTTTGAATTAGCTTCTCACATCCCCGCTCAACGATGTAGTTGTGAGACTAGTTTGAATGGACGATTAGAGGCAACTAGTTTGAATAGACGATTAGCGGATGACCATTCCCGAATCATAAAATCAACCCCGTAAATCAACAACTAGACAATCGAATAAGTTGATGAAATTGATACTAAACATGATTGCTAGCAAAACCATAATCCTAGATCGATTCATCCATTGATTGTGTAAGAATCCGCTCTTTTCTTGGTTAATTGTTCATTAGTTATTTTATTTTTAGTTTAGTTAATTTATAAATATATCTTGAAATTCACCGCTTGAATAAATAATAAGCACTAGTCTAATTTAGTAAAATAGTTAATCAATAAGTCCCTGTGGGTATGATATTTGGACTTAAAAATCCTATATTACTCGTACGACTGCGTACACTTGCGTGTGCATTTGGACACAACAATATCTAAACTGTATAGAAATTGGTGTATCAACAATTTTATGGTGTCTAAACTGTATAGGGATTGGTGTATCAACAAATTATGGTGTCTAAGTTGTATAGAAATTGGTGTATCAACAATTTTATGGTATCTAAACTGTATAGAAATTGTGTATCAACAATTTTATGTTGTTTAAACTGTACACCATTATTCACACCGGAGAACCTTGTGGTGACTAATACCTTTCTCTATTGAATCAAAATTGAATAAGTGGTACCATCCGCCATATTCACGTGAGGATAAACTTAATGATCCTTCTACCAAAAACTTGAAATTTCATATAAATATTCGTGGTTTCTTAACAGAGGAATGATAGGACAATATAGGAAATAGAATGTAAGGTTAATAGAAGGATATACCATGTATTGAAAATTTTAAGAGAGGATAGTGAAATAAAAACAGATTGAAAGAAATTTATGGGAGGTATATCAACAGAAAATCAGTTACTAGAATAATTAAAGGAACATACTTTATTGTGACTTTTTAAAATAATTTACCATCTTTTTATCTTATTTGATATGTTTTGTTAGATTTCTACTGGTGTATTTTGAAAAGTGGAGACTACTATTAGATTTTGTAATATTGACTCTTAAATAGTATATGTATGTGATTTGTCCTTATTAACTCAACCCATCTTAACCTACCCAAATTCAGGCCGACTTACTCATTTGCCACCTCTACAAAAAATTTAATATGATTATGAATATAGTTATTTAATTTGGAATACACGTCGAACAGAAATATGAACTTCAATAAGAACTTTCGATCATTATTGGATTACAACAAACCTATCCAAGTTGACTTAATTGAAATTAAATTGCAGGAATGTAGAAGTATTATGAATGAATTGACTTTACCAACATGATCTAGGTTGGCTCAAATGGAAGCTCCGAAGGGATTGAAATCCTCTAGAACAATGGAGTGAGTCCATTGATACACGTTACACCTGGTTGCACGATATTTTGACTTTTACCTTTAACTTGTACAGTTGGACTGACTAATGACTTTAGATTAAACTTGGAAACATCACAGCTAACGACATTGGTACAACAAATCAGAAGATTCATGCCTTGATCAAGGTAAGTGGTTCGGACTCACGTTGATTTGTTTCAATAATATATATACATAGCATTAGACATATTTTATGAGAAAATTTAAAAATATTTGCAAATCATTATAAAAGTGCACGGCAAAAATTGGAGGATTGCTTGTTAAGAAAACAAAATCTCTAAGTACGTAAACTACATGGATCATTGTGACATGATAGACCTAAACTATATAAAGGCGTAAGTATACGTGACGTAATAAAACAAATATTAAAAGTAATATCATTTTAGAAAGATTGGATAAATGTTGGGCAAATAAAAATGATTTAATATTTATCCAAAATCTAACATAATGCACTTAATTAGTTAATTAATTAGTAGCTACTTTGATCATTGCGCTATTAAAGTAAACCTTACAAATATTAGTGAATGAGACTTGGAAGGATCATCACAACTTGCTAGGAGCAATGATAAACTTTACGAAGAAAGCAAAAACTCTCCGAATTATATATAGCACTTGTCCATTCCTCTTAGATTTGCCACGTAGGACATATCTGTTTACTTGTATGATAATAGCTTAAGTGTGTACTTGTACACTCCAAAGTTGGAGGGCATAATTATCAGTTGAGGTTAAGTTAAACGACACATTTATGTATTATATTGCCTTTTGGAAATATCTGAATGATATCGGAGATGCCTTACTCAAAATTTGCAAAGAATATTTTGAGCACAAATATACATCCAAAGAGATGAACAATATATACCTATATTTGCCTAATACCTAAGTGATAGTGTATTTGAGCATTTTAATAGTATTATATTAATATGACTCATATGTTTTGAAGTATCATTATGTTGCATATTAATTCTCATTATGCAACATTTGTTTCTTAACTCATGTGGCCACGTATTCCTTATATCTCGTGTGGCCACATATCTCTCGTGACCACTTCACAGTTTTGTCTTCACTTTTTGGATGATTTCCTCACCTATATATGTAGAGGGTTTTTCATATTTTTGTAAGAATAAGGAAAGAACAAGTAATGAACTAGAAAGAGAGTGTTCACTAAAGTTAATAAAATAGAGAGTTTATTAGTTGAAAGGAGGTGTTCTTTTTTGTGGAGTTTTGAATTCAACTCTTGTCCAGAGTTTGTTGAGTTGTACTTTGTGAGAAGGCCGTCGTATCCTGGAGGGGACAAGTCAAGAAGATTACTGCTGGACCGGTGAAAATATTTGCTGCAGTGGGCTTGAATCTCCTTAAAGAGAGTGAGATATCCGCTCCTCAGCCAAGAAGAAGATATTATTATTTTCTTCATTTGTATTTTTTCAATTGTAATTTTATTGTAATTTCACCAACAATTTTAAGGAGATTCAATGGCAACAATTGAAAAATCCGCGGATGTCAAGATGGGAGATCTTAACAAGCCATTCCGATTCAACGGTACTCATTTCAAGAGGTGGAAGGGTAAAGTGCTTTTCTACTTAAGTCTTCTCAATGTCTCTTATGTGTTAACTGAGAAGAATCCAAATAAAGTAGATAACTCTTCCATGAATGATGATCAACTTATTTCTCTTCAAGAGAAAGTTGAAAAGTACGATGGTGACTCCTACAAGTATCGGTATTTTTTACTTAATTGTCTATCTGATAATTTTTATGATTATTATGATAGAACTTACTCTTGTGTAAAGAAAATTTGGAAAGCATTGCAGAGTAAATATGATACCGAGGAGGGTGGAGCGAAAAAATATGCAGCTAACAGATTTTTTCGTTTCCAAATGGTGGACAACAAATCAGTGGTAGACCAAGCTCAAGACTTTATAATGACTATTGGAGAGCTCAGGTCCGAGGAAGTCAAAATTGGAGATAACCTTATTGTTTGTGGCATAATAGATAAACTTCCACCTTCTTGGAAGAAGTTTCAAAAAACTATGCGCCATAAACAAAAGGAAACTTCTCTTGAGACTTTAATAATGCGAATCCGCATGAAAGAAGAAGCAAGGGGCCAAGATGCACTTTTGCAAACAAAAGAGAACAACATCACACGGAAGGTAAATTTAACTACTTCAAATAATGCTACCCCTAATGCTAACAAAAATACTTCTTTGAAGCCTAAGAAGAAAAAATTCAAGAACAATAATGGTAGACATCCCAAGGACATTAATGGTGGAAATAATCAAGCCAAAAATCAACATGTTCAAGAAAAGGGACCGTGTTTTGTCTGTGGCAAGAGTGGGCATATTGCTCGATTTTGCAAATTTCGAAAATGTGAGCCTACACTTCAGGCAAACGTTACTGAATAACCATTTGTGGCAGTGATAACAGACATAAACACGGTGGAGAATGTTGATGGATGATGGGCTGACTCTGGTGCAAACCGTCATGTCTGCTATGACAAAGACTGGTTTAAAAAATATACTTCTTTTGAGGAGCCCAAAACCATCATGCTTGGTGATTCTCACACCACTCAAGTGCTTGGAAAGGGAGATGTCGAATTGAGTTTCACTTCTGGAAGGGTATTGACTTTAAAAGATGTACTTTAGTTTATACTCCTTCCATGAAGAAAAATTTGATGTCTAGTTTTCTTCTTAATAAAGCAGGCTTCAAACAGATTATTGAATCTGACCACTATGTAATTGTAAAAAATAGTATTTTTTTGGGAAAAGGGTATGCTTGTGATGGGATGTTCAAACTGAATGTTGAAAAGAATAAAACTTCTATTTCTGTTTATATGCTTTCTTCTACTAATTTTTGACATGCTCGTTTGTGTCATATTAATGATCGTTATGTGGGAATCATGAGCAGTTTAGGATTAATTTCAATGATCAAAAAAAATTTGTGAGGCTTGTAGTAAAGCCAAAATCACAAAAAGGCCTCATTTTCAAGTTGAAAGAAATATTGATTTATTAGAATTAGTTCATACTAATATTTTTCAACTTGGAGGAATTTTAACTCGTGGAGAAAATAGATATTTTATTACTTTCATTGATGATTTTTCTAAGTTTACTTATGTTTACTTGATGAAAAATAAAAGTGATGCTTTTGAGAATTTTAAAACTTTTCTCCATGAAGTTGAAAATTAATTTAATAGAAAATTAAAAAGAATAAGAAGTGATAGAGGCCGTGAATATGAATCAAATGAATTCAATTCTTTTGTTAGATCATTGGGTATAATTCATGAAACTACTCTTCCTTATTCGCCTGCATCTAACGGTGTAGCAGAAAGGAAAAATAGAACTTTGGTTGAGTTAACTAATGTCATGTTAATTGAGTCTAGTGCATCTTTAAATTTTTGGGGTGAAGCTCTTTTGACTGCTTGCTATGTGTTGAATCGTGTGCCTCATAAAAAGACCAAATTAACACCTTTTGAATTGTGGAAAGGTCACAAGCCAAATTTGAGATATTTAAGAGTTTGGGGTTCCTTAGCCTATGTAAGGTTAATGGATCCTAAAATCTCTAAGTTGGGTAAAAAATTTACTACTTGTGCTTTTCTGGGTTATGCTTCAAATAGCACAGCCTATAGATTTTTTAATCTTGAAGATAGTATTATAATAGAATCTGGTGATGCTATTTTTCATGAAAATAAATTTCCTTTTGATTCTAAAAATAGTGGGGGTCAAAGGATTCAAGAAAATATTTTGCCACTACCTAGTTCTTCTATTTCTATTTTGAAAAATAAAGAAGATGATGATTTTGAGTTAAGAAGAAGTAAAAGAGCTAGAGTAGAAAAAGATTTTGGTCCTGATTATTATGTTTTTAATGTTGGAGATGACCCTCTTACTTTAAAAGAAGCTTTATCTTCACATGATGCTATTTTTTGGAAAGAGGCTGTAAATGATGAAATGGAATCACTAATTTCCAATAAAACTTGGAAACTAGTTGATTTACCACCGGGTTGTAAGATAATTGGGTGTAAATGGGTCTTACGAAAAAGTTAAAACTGGATGGATCAGTTGATAAATATAAGGCTGGACTAGTGGCTAAAGGTTTTAAGCAACTAGAAGGGCTAGAATTTTTTGATACTTTTTCCCCGATAACTAGAATTACATCCATTAGACTTTTAATTGTAATTGCTGCAATTTTTGATTTACAAATTCATCAAATGTATGTAAAAACTGCTATTTTAAATGGAGACCTAAATGAGGAGATTTACATGGAACAACCCGAGTGTTTTGTTGAAGCTGGCCAAGAAAGCAAAGCATGTAAATTTACTAAATCCCTATATGGCTTGAAACAGACACCTAAGCAATGGCATGAAACGTTTGATTCCTGCATGATTGATAATGACTTTAAAACAAATGAGTGTGATAAGTGCATATATCATAAGTCTTGGAATAATTCACATGTTATTATTTGCCTATATGTTGATGATTTGTTGATCTTTGGCTCCAACATGAATGTTATTGGAGAGACTAAAAATATTCTTAGAAGTCATTTTGATATGAAAGATCTTGGTGAGGCAAATGTTATTCTAGGAATAAAAATTACTAAAACATGTGATGGAATTTTCCTTGACCAGTCACATTATGTTGAGAAAATTTTGAAAAAAATATAATTTCCTTGATTGCAAGCATGTTGTAACTCCATTTGATTCTAACATTCACTTGTTACATGTTGAAAGTGAAAATGATGTTATAAATCAAAAGGAATATGCTAGCATAATTGGAAGTTTGAGATATGTGACTAATTGCACTAGGCGTGATATTGCATATGCAGTAGGAGTACTTAGCAGGTTTACTAGTACGCCAGGTAATGAACATTGACATGCTATAACAAGAGTAATGAGATATTTAATAGGAACAAAAAATTGTGGTTTGTTCTATAAAAAATATCTTGTTGTACTTGAAGGCTTTTGTGATGCGGATTGGAACACTTTAACAGGTGATTCCGTATCTACTACTGGTTATGTATTTACTTTGGATGGTGGTGCTATTTGTTGGAAATCTAAAAAGCAAACTATTATTGCTAACTCTACCATGGAGGCTGAACTAATTGCTTTAGCTTCAGCTAGTAAGGAAGTGAATTGATTGAGAGATTTGTTATTTCAAATACCTTATTTTGAAAAATCAATTCCTCCTATTTTAATTCATTGTGATAGCACCGCTGCAATTGGTAGAGTTCAAAACCGTTATTACAACGGTAAATTCAGACCTATAAGGAGAAAATACAGTAATTTGAGATCATATTTGACAAATGGTACCATTAATGTTGATTATATCAAATCTTGTGATAATCTTGCAGATCCATTGACTAAGGCCTTAGCAAGAGAAAAGGTCTGGAGCACATCGAGGGGGATGGGATTGAACCCGATAAATTCTTGAGTCATATGTGAGGAAACCCAACCTGGGGACTAGAGATCCTATAACCAGGTTCAATGGGAAAAACGAATCACATGATGACTTGTTGTGGAAAAAATGCACTATTTTTTATCCCTCCCTATGATGTGAGTGCATTTTCCTGTAATGATTTGTGAGGTTGAGTTTAAAAAACTCTTAATGATAATCTGTAGCTCGTATGAGTGGGGTGCTAAAATTACAGGAGCACTCTTGAAAGATTTCACCTATGTGAGTGTGGAAGGAGGCTGCATCCTATGAGAACTAGACTCATTCTCAAAGACACTCATGAAATCGGGATAGCACAAGGCCATAATGTGCTGGCTATAAAGCTCATGTCAACACCTTGACTATTATGTGTAAGCAGTAACTTTTTATTTTCCCTAAAACAGTCATAGTTCATGTCTGAGACCACTACGACTCTGGAGTAAAAATTACTGTTTTACTAAGTGGGGGTTCAATGCAGAGCACGCCTTCATTATGCATGGTAGTCTTCCTTCAGCTAGTAGACTCTCTTATTAATATTAAAATGAGTGGGGGATTGATAGTGTATTTGAGCATTTTAATATTATTATATTAATATGACTCATATGTTTTGAAGTACATGTGGCCACGTATTACTTATATCTCATGCGGCCACATATCTCTCGTGATCACTTCACATTTTTGTCTTCACTTTTTGGATGATTTCCTCACCTATATATGTAGAGGGTTTTTCATATTTTTGTAAGAATAAGGAAAGAACAAGTAATGAACTAGAAAGAGAGTGTTCACTAAAGTTAATAAAATAGAGAGTTTATTAGTTGAAGGGAGGTGTTCTTTTTTGTGGAGCTTTGAACTCAACTCTTGTCCAGAGTTTGTTGAGTTGTACTTTGTGAGAAGGCTGTCGTATTCTGGAGGGGACAAGTCAAGAAGAATACTGCTGGATCAATGAAAATATTTGTTGCAGTGGGCTTGAATCTCCTTAAAGAGAGCGAGATATCCGCGCCTTAGCCAAGAAGAAGATATTATTATTTTCTTCATTTATATTTTTCCAATTGTAATTTCACCAATACTAAGTATCAAGATGCTGAGAATATTAGACAATATAGACCAATCAGCCTTTGTAATTGCCTATAAAATTATTAATAAACTCACTGTCAACAGAATCAGACCCATCATATATATCCAGTATTATTCATTCTACCAAAACAAGTTTCCTTAAAGAAAGAAGAGCCTATGACAATGTTATAGTCATTCATTGTTATGAGATAAAACAATATACTTCCTCCATTTCATATTATTGAGGTATAACACAATTCCTAAGAAAAAAAATTTAAGGACATAATTGTAGGCTACTTTTCACTATTATCCTTCTAATTATTCTTCTAGAAAATGTGAAGTACTTAAGAACCTTATTAAATGAAAGAGTAAATATGTAAAAAAAAAAATTCCAACAATTCTCTTGGACTTTGAAAAATTCACTTATTTTGAACTATGAAAAAAATCTCAACAATTCACTTAATATGAAATGGAAGGAGTATTAAACTTAAAATGATAAGAAGAGAATGCGAGAGTAGTAACTTTTCTTTCAATACTTTTGGTGTGTTCTTACATTGTTATGGGCAATGCCCTTTTATAAGTAAAACTTTTACTTGGAAAACTATACTCCCTCCGTCTCATTTTAGTTGGGCACATTTCATTTTATACGGTGATTAAGAAATTATAAATAAAATGATAAATTTTACTATTTTACCCTTTATCCATATTAATGATATTTATTGGGCATAGGAATTGACATTGAAATTGTAATTAAATGTAGGGGTAAAATGAAAAAAAAATAATTAATTCTATCTTGATTTAGTAAGTGATCAACTAATATGGGACATTTATTTTTAGTAAGATGACCAATTAAAATGAAACGAAGGGAGTAATAATGATGTTGTGGTCTCCTTAAATCCCGCATATCATTACTTGGTCTAATTACACTCCACACAAAGTAGTGATGTTGTGGTCTCCTCAAATCCCACATATCATTACTTAGTCTAATCAAATTCCACATATTATTACTTGGACAAATTACATTTACATGACATCCACAAATTATTTCCAACATTCATGAGGTTCTTAGTTTTATCAACATCAACAAAAAAAACTCAAAATGCTAATAAAAATCAATCTTGAGAAAGACTTCGACAAAATAGAATGATTATTTAATTTGGTAAATATACAGCACAATACCTTCATTTTTCACCGAATTTAATACAACTTATGATGTCACGTATTACTAATAGCTCTACCTTTAACACCAAAGGTTGTGGTTGAGTGGTAAGTACTCCTTTAACCTTAATAAGAGATCTCGAGTTCGAGCTCTGGGTATGAAGTCATCTTTGGTAAGGACGCTTTACCCCGCATAGTGGGCTTTCCGACATGAATCCGAATTAGTCGGGCTCCAATGAAGGTACTGGATATCGGATGAAAAAAAAAAACTATGGATATGAAGTCGTCTTTTGTATGGAGCGCTTCCTGGCCCTAATTCGAATTATTAGTGCTCTAATATGGGTATCCGACACCGAATGAAAAAAAAGAAAAACTAGATATGGATTCGTCTTTGGTAGGGAGCGCTTCACTCTCCATAGTGAGACTTCCCAACGTGAATTCGGTTAGTCGGGCTCCAATGTCGGTATCAGACATCAGATGGAAAATCAAAAAAAAAAAAAAAAGATATAGCTCTACCTTTATTTTTTTAAATGGATCCACTACATATTTTTTGAACCAAATAGGAAAATAAGACATAAATTCACTATGAAGTTGACCGCCAAGGGACCTTACATATTTCACCTTTTCTTATTTTTTGTCGATGACTAAATTTTAATGGTAGATGCCTCAACCAAAAGTTGTTATTTCATAATTAACACCCTTAATAATTTTTATGCTTAATCAGGTCAGTTAATAAATTTTAATAAGTCAAAATATTATCTTCTCCAATAATAATACAACCAACATTGATAATGACCATATCATAAATTGTTTGACAATAACACAAGCAAAGAACTTCAATGAAGGAATCAAAGTTTCACCTATTGATGACAAACTGCAATTAAGATAAGACAACTAAACAAACTTGCTACATAAAATGGAAATTGACAAACAGACAAGTTAAGGGTATAGACTAAATAATGACGGAGCTTGCAAAAACAAAGTGACATGCTTAGTGGCGGATCCAGGATTTCCATTAAGGGAGTTGGAAAAATAAAAATATAATTCTTGAAATTTGAATTTAGGACCTCAAGGTGAAAATTTGAACCCCTTCGATACCCTTTGAACCCCCTCGATACCCTCTAGATCCACCCGTGGAGATGCTAACTAACACGATTGTAAAAAGGTAATTAACATGCTAACTAACGCGAATCATCTTTACTCAAATATTATTGATGATTGCAAGATGTGTTTTAGAGAAGGAAACAAAGTGACAGATGAATTAGCCAAATATGATGAAACTAATTCAGATATTTTCGAAAGTTTAAAGCTTTATGATGTACCCTCTATTTTTGTTATGTTTGCTTTTGAAAATGATTGTCTAGGTACCATATTTACTAGACAAGTCAATGTAATAAAAATAGTTTATTAGTATAAAAAAAAAATTCCAGTCTTTTTGACCAAAAAAATAATTCATTTATACTTTAACCTACCTTATATGTTTTCATACATTAAATAAATATTCCAGTAAAATAAGAAGAAGATGAAAATAAATCATGGACTTATCTATAGAGCTACGAAAAAAATTCAATAAACGATAACTTTTCTATTATGTCAAACAATATAAGAAACTCACCCGATATAATAGTAAAGTGGAAAATGAAAACAAATCAATGACTTATTTATTGAGTTGTGAAAAAAATTCAATAAATGACAAAAAAAATCTACGTTCCTTATTATATCAAATAATATAAGAAACTCACCCGACATAATAGTAAAAGCGGAAAATGAAAATAAATCCTTGACTTATTTATCGAGCCGTGAAAAAATTAATAAATAATTTTAAAAAGTCTACTTTCCCTATTATATCAAACAATACTAAAAATTCACTTGATATAACAATAAAAGTCAAAAATAAAAATAAATTATTGACTTATTTATCGAGCCGTGAAAAAAAGCTAACAACTAATACAAGAAGTTCACTTTTTCTATTACTCCACATCAATGATCAAATAATACAAGAACCTCACTCGATATAACAGTAAAAGCAAGACGACGTGAACATCCAACAGTAACATTCATTTTTTTATTATTATTTCAAAGATAGGGACCAATGACCATCCAAGAATATTATATTATATGTTGTGGTGGTATATAAATAG
Source organism: Capsicum rhomboideum (assembly GCA_031232105.1). NCBI lineage: Eukaryota > Viridiplantae > Streptophyta > Magnoliopsida > Solanales > Solanaceae > Capsicum > Capsicum rhomboideum. The sequence goes on from CP124707.1 coordinate 42,685,426, forward strand.
TAACTCAAAAGGGTTTCCATATGTTTTCAACCTCCAGTTTTGCTCGAGCTACTGCCCCCTGCTGCTTCCAACAGGTAACCTATACAACCCTTCTTAACTCCCTAAATTAGCTTTAATTTTCATAATTTAGCTTCTAATTTTAGTTTGAGATTGAGTGATTTGCTTGTATTCTTGATTTTATTTTATTTTGGGGTAGCTTGAAATTGAGTATATTATTTATGGGGTTGATTTGTTGGGGGTTTACTGGTTGTGTCAATCTTGATGATAGTTGTATGTGTGTGAGAAATTATTATTAGAGCTATGTTGTGCTGGTAACTAGAGAAATTATTGGGTAGATGTACTTGTAAAGATATGGCACCTAGGTGGAACTTAATTCCAAAAATTAGCTCATGAGGGGAGGATTGCCCAAATTCATATACGCAGACCACATGTTCATTCCCCAATCAATGTAAAACTTTAATTTGCTCATGAGGATTGCCCAAATTCATATAAGCAGACCACAAGTTCATTCCCCAATCAATGTAAAACTTTAATTTACTCTAACAATGCTAAAATAAGATGCAAAATGTATACTTGGAGAGATAAGATTAGGAATGAAGATGTCTAGGATAATGTGGGAGTATCCTTCATGGTGGATAAGATGAGGGAAGTGAGATTGAGATGGTTAGGGTATGTGAAGAGGAGATGTGCAGATACTCCAGTGAGGTGTGAGAGGTTGACTATGGTGGATTTAAGGAGAGGTAGAGGTAGGTTAAATAAGTATTGGGGAGAGGTAATTAGATGAGACATGATGCATCTTCAGCTTATCAAAGACATGAGACATGGCTTTGGATAGGAGATTATGGAGGTCGCGAATTAGGGCAGAAGGTTAGTAGGTAGTTAAATCTTGTTTCGCTTTTCTGCAAGATAGGCTTGGTGGTAGTTTGGCGCACCGTACTTGTTTCTCCGTTCATGCCAGTAGTAATAACATTATTCTTGTAGTTTCTTGTCCTACAATTTTTGTTACTCCTCGTTGTTTTATGTGCTTCAGTTGTCGCATTATTTGGCTATTGTTACTGTTTCTTGTTTTCCTTATTAATTGCTATGTCCTCTTTACTTTTGTATTTCTCTTTTTTCAAACTGCTTTGATGTGCGTTACTTGAGCCGAAGGTGTTTCAGAAATAGCCTCTCTACACCATGAGGTAAGGATAAGGTCTAGAGAAATTATTGGGGATATATACTAAAATGAGATTCAAAATGTATATTAGCAGAGAGAAGATTAGGAATGAAGATATCTGGGATAAAATGGGAGTGTACTTCGTGGTGGATAAGATGAGAGGAGCGAGATTGAGATGGTTCAGGTATGTGAAGTGGAGATGCGCAGATGTTCCAGTGAGAAGGTGTGAGTGGTTGACTATGGTGGGTTTAAATAGAGGTAGAGGTAGGTTAAAAAGGTATTGAGGAGAGGTGATTAGACAAGGCATGACATCTTTAGCCTACTAAGGGCATGAGTTTAGATAGGAGATTATAGAGGTCACGAATTAAGGGTAGAAGGTTAGTAGTAGTTAAGTGTTATCTCGCTTTTCTACAGGATAGGCTTGGTGGGTAGTTTGGTGCACCATACTTGTTTTTCCGTTCATACCAATAGTAGTAACATTATTGTCGTAGTTTTTTGTCTATGATTTTTGTTACTACCCCGTTTTTTACTGTCTTCAGTTTTATTTGGCTATTGTTTCTGTTCCTTGTTTTTCTTATTATTTGCTATGTCCTCATTAAATCTGTATTTTCATGTGCGTTATTTGAGCCGATGGTCTTTTGGAAACAACTTCTCTACCTCCACGAAGTAGGGGTAAGGTTTGCGTACACTCTACCCTCCCCAGACCCACCTTTGGAATTACACTAGGTATATTATTGTAAGATTTGTAATGTTTGAAATGACTGCCCAATGAATATGTCAAAGACCCAATCTCTTTTTTGTTCCATGATTTGTGGTTCGCAGAGTCTCAAAAGAGAAGTAGTTTTAGTTAGTTAGTTAGTGTGGAGGCTTGTTTAGTTTTTGATGAACGAAACCTCATCCGTTTGCCTTTGAGTCTAGTGGTAAAAGAGTTTGGTTAGTGCTGATGCCGGGAAATTTCATATTTTCTAATCCACCTGCGTAAAATAATTTTCTTGGACTTTGCTTGGTAGATAGTGCTACTGTTGTTTTGGGGCTCTTTCTTCAGAAATTAATAAATGTGCATTTTCCTTATCATTGAGAACTAGGTGTAGATTTTCAGCCTAGACATGGGTTTAAATTTGTACTTATTTGTATTACTGAACATGCATTTATTTATTCGGGCAGTTGCTCCCGGACTAGGAACCCTCTCTACTACATGAAGCCCTGGAATATTTAAGAAGTTGAAATTATAGATATGAAATCTCTGGTTACATTTAAAATGTCTTCATGAAAATAGATCATAAGTGTACATTCAAAATGTATCCACGAAATAGATTGTAAGTGAATATTGAAGCATCCATATGAGCTACTTACATGCTATCATACCCATTTGACACCGGAGTGTCAAGCCAGATGAAGAGTCCAGGCACTATAAGGGGTCGTTTAGTATGGGGGATGGGATAGATAAAGTTATCTCATGGATTGGGATATCCCATGGGATAAGTTATCCCACTATATATATGGGACAACTTATCCCATCATTATAGTGTAAATGGTGGGATGAATAATCCCTGGACTAACTAATACTCCTAACCAAACGTAGGATAAAATAATCCTACATCTTATCCTGGGATTGTTATCCTTTATCCCTCCTACCATACAAGCCCTAAGTGTTGGATAATCAAGAGAAGCTAATCTTAAAGATATTCTATCATGAGAAGATGATAGAAGGTAACTGTGATTTGATAGTCTTGGTTGCTTCCAATTCTTGAGATGTATACTCTCCTGTTGTTCTCCTATTCTATATTTCAAGGGATGCCATTCTTTTTGGTAGTCAGGTGTGAGTTGGTTAAAAGAAAATTATTTCTTTTCAAAGAAGAAATATACTCAATTGTATGTGACGAAGTTCAATTTGTGGAAAATGATAGCGTTCTATCTAGAACTTAGTCTATTGCCTGTGTAGCATGTTAATGCAATATAAAACCAATAAGAAATCAGGTTGTTATATTTCTTAAAAAAGAAATCAGGTTATTATGTCCACAGTTTGTAATGACAGAGAAAAAGGTGTTAGATGACCAAGTGCTATTTCTCCTCCAAACCATGTTGAGAGCTAAAAAAAAGCTTTAGGGTGATGAAAATGTGCATTATCTGTTTTAATTACTTTTGATTATTTAAGCGAGATTGTGAAATTTTTATCCATTAATGAAGGCCCTTAATTGAATGCTTAGTATTGGGGACTTGAGATTGCACCTATAATTTCTATTCTTACATTATCTTTCTCACTTATCTTCTGAATTTTGCGTTCCCGATCGATGTGGACTCTAATTTGTCTTCAATCTGCTTCCTAGGTCAGAGTCTTTGTAGCTCAGCTTGTGGTAGTATCAATTTCCAATGGCAGATGGCCAAGAAAATGATAAGAATATTGAAATATGGAAAATGAAAAAGTTAATCAAAGCCCTTGAATCGGCAAGAGGAAATGGTACCAGTATGATCTCTCTTATTATACCTCCTGGTGATCAGATATCTAGGATTACCAAGATGTTGGCGGAAGAATATGGTACTGCATCAAATATTAAGAGCCGAGTAAATCGTCAGTCTGTCCTGGGTGCAATAACGTCTGCCCAGCAGAGGCTCAAACTGTATAATAAGGTACCTCCTAATGGTTTGGTTCTTTATACTGGAACTATAATGACTGAAGATGGGAAGGAAAAGAAGGTAACCTTTGACCTTACGCCTTTTAAGCCCATAAATGCGTCTCTGTACTTATGTGACAACAAGTTTCACACGGGACCTCTGGGTGAGCTTTTGGAATCAGATGAGAAGTTTGGTTTCATTGTCATGGATGGTAATGGCACTCTTTTTGGAACCTTAAGTGGCAACACTAGAGAAGTCCTTCATAAATTCACCGTTGACCTTCCCAAGAAGCATGGTAGAGGAGGTCAATCAGCTCTGCGATTTGCTCGTCTTCGAATGGAGAAACGTCATAACTATGTGAGAAAAACAGCTGAGCTTGCTACTCAGTTCTTCATTAATCCAGCCACTAGTCAGCCAAATGTATCTGGACTAATACTTGCTGGGTCAGCTGATTTCAAGACAGAGCTGAGCCAGTCTGATATGTTTGATCCACGTCTACAGGCAAAGATACTTAATGTGGTTGATGTGTCCTATGGTGGGGAAAATGGTTTCAGTCAGGCCATTGAGCTATCTGCTGAGATTCTCTCAAATGTGAAGTTTATACAAGAAAAACGCTTGATAGGGAAATTCTTTGAGGAAATCAGTCAAGATACTGGAAAATATGTATTTGGTGTGGATGACACAATAAAAGCTCTGGAGATGGGAGCTGTAGAAACTCTTGTTGTTTGGGAAAATCTTGATATAAACCGATATGTGCTGAAAAATAGTGTTACCAATGAGATCGTCATTAAGCACCTAAACAAGGACCAAGAGACTGATCAAAGCAACTTCAAGGATCCTGCCAATTCAGCTGAATTGGAGGTCCAGGACAAAATGCCGCTGTTGGAGTGGTTTGCCAATGAGTACAAAAACTTCGGTTGTTCACTTGAGTTTGTCACTAACAGGTCTCAAGAGGGGTCACAGTTCTGCCGAGGATTTGGTGGCATTGGGGGAATCCTTCGCTACCAGCTTGACATGCGTTCATTTGATGAGCCATCAGATGAAGGAGAATATTTTGAGGATTCTGATTAAGCTTTATGTCTGTCTCCTAGCTCAGCCGAAGGATAAAGAGATGCAATTTGTTGAAAGTTTTGAGGTTGTCTTAGCAATAAGTTTCCTGCTACCATCCTTAATATCGATCGCCAAGTCTTTGCTGTTGTTAAAGATTGTTTGCTTTTCCTTTACATGTGAAACGGGTTTCTTCTTGAGACTATCTTCAATTGGAAAGAGGACTTATTGTTTTATGAGCCTATCTACCTTACCCTTGTGAGTTTGTTATAGCTGTCTTGAACCTTGTCTTGTTTGTAATGGGATTTAAATTGCTAGTCAGAACCACGACCCACCTCGCTATTTCATTTCCTCCACTGCAAAACAACTATGCAAGAATAAAACAAAATACACATCTATAGAGTAATAGAGATCTGCATCTGTTGCCGACATCCATTGTTATCAACATTGAATTTTGATTTTGCTGTACTGTGCATGCTGAGTACGAGTTCATTTTCTGTTTACATTGGATTTATTCATAATTTTTCCAGTTCTTGATTTGAAGTCAGTTTTCTGCATTAAGTTGTGGCAGTAAAGCCTTAGTTGAAAGACGACGGCACCTCAATGCTCACTGAATAACCTTACAAAAGATAATAATTTCAAGATTGCAGGTTAATAATGGAATCTGAAGTGGTAGTATCTCTCTTACGTACTTTCAACTCTTTCATAGGATTAGCATGAGGTAGGTCTGGATAGAAAGCTAATGTCTAAGTTCTTCCTCATAGAAATACAAAGAAATGAAGATATTGTGCATATGAGTTGAAGGGGAGCAAAATGACTCGCAAGAGATCTCATATATTTGCACCCAAGGGAGTGGCCTAGTGGTCAATGAAGTGGGTTGAGAATCATGAGGTCTCAGGTTCAAATCCCAGCAGAGACTAATTATGTCCTTCCCTTGGTGGACGGAGTTACCTTGTATCTGTTGTTGGTGAGAGGTGACAGGTATCCCGTGGAATTAGTCGAGTGCGAGAAAGACACCCCGGCTCACCAAAAAAAAGAGAGATATGGTATATTTGTAATTAGGTATTATGTGTTGAGGCCATTGTGCTTTGCTCAATCAGCATGGGTACTTTAATCTTCTATCTATTAGGAACTTTGTCATCAGTGCAATTTCATTTTAGAAGGACTAATGTATGTGTTGAACTGATAGTTATGCCTTTGATTCTATTGTAACATCTGCCCAGTCTTTCTTTTTGATATTTTTCTTGCCGCGGTTGGGGTGTGTGTGTGTGTGCCCGCGCGCGTGTGCTGTGTTCTTTTAGCAGAGAAATTACTAGGATATGCGAATCTAGATTGATCATGCTTGGCGGACTCAGGATTTAGAATCAGTGTGTTCTGTTCTTTATGCATGCTTATTTGTGTTTCTTTCTCACACACAACACACACATATACTTGGACACAACGAGTTCAACCAAATCTGGCGTGTCTACTCTAGATTGGCCATTGTTTTTGAATTCAAATCTGTTTGGCAAGAAGTTAGTGCTTGCTGGAGAGGATGCTTCCTTGTTTGCTTGTATTACACCCCTAATCATTCATTTTTGTACATGGCATGCTTCCTTGTTTGCTTGTATTACACCCCTAATCATTCATTTTGTACCCGGCATGCTTCCTTGTATTTACTCCATCAGCCTAATCATGTAAGTTGTACATTGCCTGTTCCTAGTTCTTTCATATGCAAAAGGATTTTTAAAAAAAAAAACGTAGTTCACAAGAGTTCCTTCACTTCAATTATTTATTTTTTGTTCTGCTTTGCCTTGAGCCTTGAAGACAAAGAAGGGGTAAGGTCTGCATACACTCTACTCTATCCAGATCCCACTCATGGAATTACACGTTGTTGTTTGTTCACAAGAGTCCCCATATCCCCACCCCTACCCCCAACACATGAAAAAACTCTTTCTCTACCACTCTTTTAAATGCAATATTGACAGACTACAGTAGAAAGCAGGTGGTCTGATTATGCTTATTTTGGCAATGGATGATGGTGATGTAACAGCAAAAACAATTAAATGAAAAAACTTTGGTCATTTTTTGTGTCAGTTAATAGTGTGACCTCATTTCTGGATATTGCACTGTGTTTACTATCATGCATGTGCAGAAGGATTGTGTACTAACTATTCATCAGAAAGCCATGATATCATGCTTCCATTTTTCCATGATGAAATGGTCAAACTATTTTATGTTTGCTTCCTTACACTGTTTTATGAATTCCTGCATCTAGTGCCTTTTTTGTACTGTGTTAGGCTTTTAAAGGGAATTTTGGTGGTCTTGATTTCATAAGCATAATAAGTACCCACCAGGATTTCAGGAATGGTTAATAATTTTTACTACTTTTTATCCTTTTACAAACACATGGGATGGGATTAGAGCTCTAAAGATTATAGACAAATCAATAACAGGATCTGGTGGAATACTTGTAGGAAACTTCCTCAATATTGATACTGACTCAAGAGTAGAAGTCTCCCAATTAGTATCCTCAATATAAGCCAATTCAGAAATAAAATCACCTTCCTCGAGGAGTGAAGTGCCCCCCCATATGCGGACAATGAACAATTTTTTTGTATCGATAAAGTCACTTAAAGACATCGGTAGATGACCATTTGTACAACGTAATCTAGAAAATAAGAGAGGTTTTATGCTTGTAACAGGTTAAAATATATTTTAGGTAAACGTAATCAAGTCTCTAGTTTTTTTAACATTGTCCATGCATACAAGTTAAATCTAAGATGATAATTTTAGGATATAAAAGGAGACGTTGTCCAATTTTCTGACCCTCCTTAGCTTGGGTGCCTCTTTGTATGGAAATTACACTTATGGTCCCTTATGTTTTGTTTTTCTTCTTTTTGAAGTTCAATTTTCATCCTCAAAGTTGAGCTTAGTTGTGACATTAGTCCCATCATTTTTCACATTGACTAAATTCAACCTCCATTTTTCATATCTTTCTTATATTGCATAAGCACAGGGCGCTAGGAAAGGGCAAGCAAGAATGAGATAGTGAAAATTAAGCCCATACTTATTGTATGGAAAACTCTCGCTAATATCAGTAGATCATAAACTTTGATGTCTTCCGAGGACATGACCTTAGATAAGAAAGTATGATGATCACAAACTAGGATAGTAGGTAGTTGAGGGGTAGTTGGGAGAATCGTGTTTGTCGTACTAATAGATTTATTCATGTATGTTCTTGATTTTGATATATATATTATCTTCCGATGTTTATCGTGATTCGTATCGCACTATTTTGCTATTTCGTTGTTGTTGTTATTCCTTATCTGCTATGTATTACTTTTCTTATTAGTTGTCATGTTCTTTTCGCTGTCATATTTCTCTCTTAACAATTACTTTGATTGCTACACTTGAACTAAGAGTCTTCGGAAACAACCTTCCTATCTTCACGAGGTAGAAATAAGATTTGTATACACCCTATCATCCTTAGATCCTACTTGCGGAATTAAATTGGGTATGTTGTTCGTTGTTCATGTTGTAAAAATGTTGATGTCCTCTTAGGTAATATTTTCTTTGACTATTCAAGTTTTGATGGATAACATTATTCGATATATATATATATATAGTAAATATCTTATACAATTAATTGAGGTGCACTAAATTGATTCAGAATCTTCACTACTGAGTAGTACTCATTTTCTTTCAACCACCTAAGGTTGCAATAATACTCATGGTGATTATTGGGGCTAGGGTAGGGAGAGAAGGGTTTTGAGAAAATTGATGCAATGGTCACTAATAGAATAGCTAGTGCACTTTATTTAAATTAAGTACTACTCTCTTCATTTATTTTTAATTGTTTCATATTGACTTGACATATTTTTTTAAAAAATATAATAAATAAAATATTAATTTTATTATATTATCTTTTAAAAATAATAAATTCACTATCTTGGAAAATAATTATACCTAATAATGTATACATGAACTACGTAAGTATCTATTAATTTTTAAATTAGAAAAATAAAAATTTATTTTTAATATACTGAATTAGTAATAAACGAATAGAATAATTAAATTTTAAGTGGCCAAAGGTTGATAGAATAGGAAACCAAAATCAGTACGGCACAAAATACATGCAAGACAATATTGATTGGTGAAAGATATGTCTTTTCTTGGGAAAGAAACTTTTGACTTTTATTTATTCATGTTTTGACAAGGAAGGGAAGTTTGAGATTCATACCTCAAAATAAAATTTACATTCTCAATTATTAAAGAAGTTTTTACACTATTAAAACGTGTAAAAGATATAACCCTCGATAAAAGAAAGTGAAATTTATAATCTTAAAAGATTAATAAGATAAAATACTTGCTATAACAAGTAAATACAATTTGACAATATAAAATTTCTACAAGGTATATGTATATAAGTTAATCATGGTCTATGATTTCGTAACGTACCTTTCACAGATCATCTTACTTTTTTTAAAAAAACAAAAAAACTAAGGTAGTTGGATCATCTTACACTCATCTCAACTAATTTTACGAGATATATATATCTGCTACCTCTTAATAGCACAAATATAAGATAATTTTGTTTATCAAAACTTGAATATATGAGAAGAAATCGTATAATATTTTTATCGATCTCTACAAAAAAGTGAATTTGGAATTACGTGATAATTCTCAATCCACCTTGTTAATCACTAGGTAGGTCACAACCTTGGGTCATGTTACTCCTACACAAATTTCAGCATCTCCCTTTGAATGTCATGCAAGATTCATGCCTAACTCTTAATTAAAGTCAGAGAAAATGGTCCAAGAAGAAAAAGAAAGAGTGGGCACATAGTTGAAAGACATTATGTTGTGTGAGCTGCTAATGGTGAATGAGTGGATGGACCTAACTACTATAAATTATAATCCTTGTTGTCCAGGCTGTATGTATTAGCCTATAATCTATAGAAAACTACTTTTAACAGATATTCATTGAGACAATATTCTCATTCACACCACATGAACTTCCAACTACCCTTTTTAAAACCATAAAAATGTTTTTGGCACAAATTCTTTTCATTGAACACATGGTTCTCTCTTTGTAATAATATATACTCTCTCAGGTTTAAATTATCTGTCATTATTTTGCTTTATACACCTTTTAAAAAAATATAAATTAGCAGGGATTTTTAATTACTTTAAACTTATTATATTTAAGTTATAATCTATCTTCATTAAATGTTTTCTCAATTTATATGTCGTTGATGTTTGATGTATTATGCATACATTTAGACGCCATTTAGCCCTTATATGTGTTCTCTTGTTGTCATTTGTTACAATTATAATTGTTTCATGCTTATTACATGTATATCTCGGTGTAGAAATGATGTTTGAGCTAATGAGCGTGTTTGAAGTTAAAATGACTGCTTTGAATTTTGAAGTCTTAGTAGAAGTCCAAGAAAAATAGGTGTGCGCGATGTGCGGCCATGGTACTAAGCTTGAGTCGTACCAGGACAAAATGTGTAGATTTTGAGTTTCATTAAGATTAAGGGTATTTTAGTCCAAGGATTATGTGTACGCGATATTAATAGATCAATAATTCAGTATTCAAGGATTACACTTAGCTTTTGAGAGGCCGTAAGAACAACACATGGAGCAGAAGCGATTGTAATTCGACCTAGAGTTTCATTCTTTTCTAGTTTGTTCGTTATGAAAATCTATGGTATGCTCTTAAACACTAGTATGGGTAACTAGATTATTTCTAATTGATTGATGAAATCTTTTGTTGGATGAACTCGTGGTTGTGTTTGATTATAATCGAGTCATTCTTTAGTATCTCTATTTGTTCAACTACATATTGATTATAATTGATTGGCTAGTAATTAACGGTGCCGCTATATCTTGTTCTCGAGAGAGACTATGAAATTAGGTTTCAGTTGAGTAACGTCACTTCGAAGCATTAAGAGATTAATGGCTGAGATTTAAAAGTGGATGTTAGAGATAACAAAAGTTTTTTGCGTAATCTATATGAATAGATTAATTGGTTAGCTAGGGTTCATTTGAGAGAATAATTCTAGAAAATTACTAAGCTTTGTCGAGAGATATTTTTGGTAAGAGAAGATTCATGATCGATAGAAATTAGTTTCGCGAGATTATAATAGACACGTTTAGTTAATTAGTTAGAAATAAAATTCTTAATCTTTAAAACTAGAAAATTGTTCGGACTTGTCTTCTTAGTGATATTGAATAAATATAGCTAAATCTTAATTCTCTGTGTGATTTAATTCCGAACTTAAAAATTGAATTATATATGTAGTGATCTCTTATCCTTGTTAGGATGAGTTTTGGGCGTGATCAGTCATCTCCATTAATGAGCATTCAATTGTCAAAGTTACCTTGCCAGCATATCAACAGAGAAATGAGTAGAAAATTTAAATAGACACCTGAAAATAATCTATATTAACAACGTCAAGAAGAAATAACATCAGATAATCAAGGACTTTGTAGTATTTAAGAAAAACTACACTAAGGGTAAAATGAGGAAAAAATTAATAATTTTGCCTTGAATTTCTAATATGCCAAATAATTTGAGATAACTTTTTTTAGAAAAAGTGATAAATAATTTGAGGTGAAGGGACTGTCTACATTTTCTAACTGTTCTGCTTCACCAAGCATTGTCTTACCCCATGACAAGGCAGAGAAGATGACATGTCAATTATTTTTAGAAAAAAACGACAGATAATTTGAGACGGAGGGAGTATCTACATTATCTAACTTGTGCTTCATTTAGTGTTGCCAAACATCATCTAACCCATGACAAGGCAGAGAAGATAGTGTTTGTTGGTATGCCAAACTCAATAGGAAGTTACTATTAATCATATTATGCAAAAAACATCACTCTAATTAAATGCACTAGAAGGTCCCCATGGCTTAGGATGGTTATATCCAGTGATTCCTGAGTTATTAAACTTAGAGGCGTGTTCACGATTTAAACTTAATGTGTTCAATTTATAAGGTTCTTAACGCGGAAGCTATAGTACTTTGAAGCTATAGCACCGCACCCACCTATGGGAATTGAGAGCCACTTGAAATTTTATGTTAGAATTATCTTTTACGAGGGGTAGCCCAAAATTATCTTTTACGAGGGTTAGCTCAGTACACTAAGCTCTCGGTATGGAGGGGTCCAAGAAAGGGCCGGACCACAGCGACATGGGTGGCTCAACGAATTTGGTGGCCTAAAGTCAAATCTTAATAAGAAGTTCCTGCATGAGGTTGTTTCCACGAATTCGGTGGTCTTAAGACAAATTTGGTGGCCTAAAACCAAATCTACATTTCTGCATGAGGTTGTTTCCACATCTCAAGCCATGATTGTAACAACTTTATCAGTTACACTAGGGGAAAGGGCTAAACAAAAGAGCAAAAATGATAAACTCCATTTGCAATATGTATAATATTTTCCCCCCTTTAACCTAAACACAATTACAATGATGTACACAAAATCACAATTGAGTAATTTAACTACCCTAAAGAACTAACTAGCTAGTACTACTCCCTTTTTCTTGCTCCTCAATCTCTTTATTTCCTACTAAAGACAGGGGAGAAGAAGGGGCAGAAAATGAAGAAGCAGAAGAAGAATAACAAGTAATTGAATCACAAGTTGGAGGAGAAAACTCAATAAGCAAATCCACAAAAGCACCTATAATAAATCCATGATTTATTTTTCCATTCATTTTCAAGTACCATCCCAATAGTTCTTGTAACGAGTCCCAATCTTTAATCTCATGTGTCGCCACCATTTCCTCCATTGATTTCTTGAAATCTAAATATGGATCTTCTGATTCCATTGCCAATGCCACACTTTCCTTAAATGGCAATTCTTGATCATCATCATCATCATCAACATCCTTCTTTGGTTCTTGATCTTGAATTTGAACTTCACTTACTTTTTGTTCATCCAAGATTAATGAGCTAGTGCAATTTGGCTCAAAAAATAGTCGTTCTGAACGAACACCTTTGATGATCAACTCCATTGATGGTTCACCTGTTTCATCAGACTCAGTTGAAAAACTAGCTGATTCTGAGGAATTTGTGAACCAAGATTCTGGTGTAGTTTCAATTTCATCAACCCCATGATGATGGTCATTAGAAGGGTCTAAGAATATTGAATTTATAGTCTTGAAAATGTTGTTGTTGTTGTTGGCATTTGCTCTAAATGATAGAGTTTTGGAGTGTGTACAAGAAGGCCACTGCCATGAACCAAGATTCATTTTCTTGCCCATATAAAAGTTGGTACTATTTTTCAAGAATCTAACTTCTTGGGGTACAAAAAATAGTTGTGATTTTTTTTTTCAAGAATGTAACTTTTTGGTTAGTTTCTAATGGTTTTGGGGGTACAAAAAAAAAGTGATTTTTTTTCAAGAATCCAACTTTTTGGGTAGTTTGTAAATTCTATCCAACTTTTTGGGTAGTTTGTAAATTCTATTGGTCTTGGTATACAAAGAACTTTTTGGGTAGTTTGTATATTCTAGTGGTTGTGGGATTTCAAAAAAGTCGTGACTTTTTTGGATGGTATTAATGGTGATGATAAAAAGGAATAGGAAGGGGGAAGGGAGATATAAAGAGAGAGAGGTGAGAGGAAGGTGGAGAGGAAATGTGGGGGTGGGGGTTAGGTCTATTTCATGTGTGTTATTTAATTGTATGTATGTATTTTGAAGAATTTAATGGTTTTAATAAATGCACCATCACAAGAAATGAACATAGCAGTACTACAACTTATTGGAACTGAAAATTATATCTTTTAGGTCCATTTTACTGGTCATGTTTTTTGTACACAATTAAAAAAGTAATTATAGTAGATCTGTATGATAGTGGTAAGATTTTTGCGTACACTCTATTCTCGAGATCCCACTTTTATATCCCTTTCGGTCTATTTCACTTGTCATGTTTTTCCTTTTACAATTAAAAAGTAATTGTGGTAGGTCTGCATGACAATGGTAAGATTTGCGTACACTCTACTCTCTTCAGACTCCACTTTATGAACTATACTGGATATATTGTTATTTTATTTTATTTCAATTTAATGCTATTGTCCTTTTCACCACATTAATTTCTCTCCACTTTTATTAAGGGTAAAGGTGAAAATATAGATAATTATATCTTGATTTCCTGAAGGAGATATAGTCCAAAATCACACGATCATTTTTCTTCATGAATTTTACAAACCATCAGTCATTTCCTTTTTCTACTTAAGCTATCACAATATATGTATTGAAACAAATTTAGTTGAATAGATTGTGATAGTTCATGTAGGAAAAGGAAACCACCTTATAGTTGACCTATTCAACTTCGATGTATGTCTTAATATATAAATAGTGATAGTTCAAGTAGGAAAAAAGAACAATTAATACTTAAACTAATCAACTTTAAGGTGTGTTTTAATATATAGATGGTGATATTCAGGTAGGAAAAAGGATAAAAATGGTGATAGATCATGATCTATTCAGCTTCAATGTGTGTTTTAGTACATAAATGGTGATAGTTCAAGTAGAAAAAGGGAATAACAAATAGTTGGTCTAGTCAACTTCGAGGTGTGATAGTTCAGATAAGACAAGGAAACAACTACTCACTTTGTCCCGATTTGTATGACTCACTTTCCTTTGTAATCAGTTTCAAAAAGAATAACACATTTATATGTTTAGTAACAATTTAACCTTAAAATATCTATTTTATTCCAAATAAAACGATTTATAGCACACAAACATTTATGAATTATTTTAAACCATAAGT